>LNAC01000426.1:496493-539254 GCA_002007465.1 Ailurus styani
AAAAAAAAAAGACAATGAAAACTCCCCATCTTTGCTAAGATTTCTGATATGTTTCTGTCCAGGACATGCTGATGATCCTTTTGGAAACACTAGTATCTGTGCTGGGCCAAGTTCTCCAGATGGTAAGAAATGGATTTCAGATGCTCTTCCCCCCCCCTATTATTTAGAATAATTTCTCCATTTACACTTAAAGAAATTTTCCAGAAACCTGACAGATAGAGTAAACATCAAGTGCCACATGACGGTGCTTCTGTCTAATTGAAGCCATCACCCAATGGACTACAAATTCATGTATAGATATGTTTGTTTTGTATGTTTCTCCAATTCCTCTTACTGATCAATAAAATTCTTTTGACTGTTTTTTTTAAAGATTTTTTTATTTTATTTATTTGACAGAGAGAGCAAGATCACAAGTAGGCAGAGAGGCAGGCAGAGAGAGGGGGGAAGCAGGCTTCTCACTGAGCAGGGAGCCTGATGTGGGGCTCGATTCCAGGATCCTGAGATCATGACCTGAGCCGAAGGCAGAGGCTTTTAACGCACTGAGCCACCCAGGCACCCCTCTTTTGACTGTTTTAATTGAAAGGTCAATATTACACACAGGGTAGTACGTACACTATTGTTTCTAAAATGCACTTATTCCTATTTTTGCCTTTTTACTTCAATTTTTGGTTCTCAATTTAAATACATAAGGAAAAATATGGCAGCTTTCTCGTTGAATAGTTCCGTCCTTATATCCTCGCCTCTCAAGCATGATGCTAACATGTTTGTACTGCCTATTTTACTTACCAAATCTAAATCTGAACTGCAAAGCTGCAGAGTCACCAAGACTGTAAAATATAATTTCTAGAATAAGGGAGCACTGTGGCTAAGTAGGTGATATTCAAAATGCCTCCTCATCATTTGAGGGACATGAAGCTATATGATAAACCTTATATGCTTACCTTTTCTTATTTTATTTCTAAAGAATTTTTGAAAAATAAAGACAAAGGAATAAGAAAAAACAAACTCATAGGAATGAGAAAGTAGGATGGGGTAAGAGAAGAGAGAAACTATTTGAAATTCAAAATAAAAAACCTCTCTTTGTTGCTTGTGGTATTTCATTGCCTCAAGCAATTTCAGGAGCAGAACTTAAGCTCATTTCTGTTCATAACCAGAATTCAGTGACAGAATGTGGTACATATAATTGCCCTAAATATTTGTTTCTCAAACCAAGGGTGTTGGTACTTTGGTGCAGAACTATTTATGCAAATCGGGAAGTGGGCACTCTTTCTGGTTTAAACTTAGTTTATGCTTTGTTATTCAAATCCCAGAGATTGTTGTCAGTATATTCCCTTGCCCCAATTATCCTTAAAGCTTTAAAGCCTCAAATACCTTAACATTTCTATAAACCTTCATTGTCCAATGCAACAGCACTAGCAACTGGCCACATGTGGCTATTTAAATTAATTAAAATTAAAAATTTATTTCCTCAGTTATGCTAACCACATTTCAAGTGCTCCAAAGCCACATGTGGCTGTGACTCACGTAGTGGGCAGTGTGGATATAGATCATTTCTATCATCGCAGAAAGTTCTATTGGATACTGTTTAGTGCAATAGGAAGTGCTCAACGATTCACAGTTCTCCTTATATCTTGTTCCTCTAGGGCATGGCTCACAGAGACTAGCTGGGTAACAATTCTCCCGAGTTAACTTCAGATGAACTCACTGGACTTATTTCCCACCCTCCAAGATTCATTTTTCAATACTGCTACCTGGACTTAAGGTGTCTACCTTTGTTACTGAGAAGTTTGGGGGATTATTCTTTGAGGCCAGGATAACTAGGAAATTAGTAAAGAAGGTTTTAGAAGAAGGTGAGGCTTCACAGATACCCCTCAGAACAGAGTTGTCATTGCATCTCTAATTTCATAGATAATGTATTGAAGTTGCAAATCCACTCACTTGATAACTGCAAAGTAAATATATTTTCTTTCCTTTATCTTTAACCGATTGGACCTTCCTGGTGATCCCCATTTACTATGCTGCAGGGAAGAAAAACTGAATTAACTTTTAGTCCTCAATCATTTTAAATTAAGCCTGAAAAAAATTAGCCTGCATTAATAATTTAAACAGCCCTTTGGGTAATTTTTAGGCTTTCTCTTTGGAATAAGCGCTTACTCAGTCATATTTTCACTTCTACATCCTCTTCTAAGGTGCCTAGTGCAAGAATACGTGGCTCCTGGTTATATTTACAGGCAGGGAGTAGTTTGTGTAAACTGAAGGTGGCAGAGAGGGGAGCTCGGGTACACTGGAGTTTGGCTGAATTGGTCTCCACTTGGCATCTGATGCCGATGTTTGATGTCTGTGAACTCACCAGTATTCCTGCTCACCTCTCTCCGGGCCCTATGTACCATTCCAGCTACTTGGCTTCACCCCAGCTCTTGAGGTACACCTTCTGAGTTTCTTCCATATTGTCCATCTGGCCTCCTGGCCTAGGTGGTTCATCCCACATGCAGACCATTGAAGCTTCCCAATGTATTAAGGTTGGAAACGTCTAGAAGGAACATTTGTTTCCTTCAGTCTGCAGGGGAAAAATGCTCTCTCATTTACAAAAGACTCTACACAATTTACATAATGGTGTGTCACTTGACAGAACTGGCGATTACATTTACACTTTAAATGAGTTGCTTCTAAAATAAAAATGAGTTGCTTCTGTTTCCTAAAATGGGCATCTATACCCAATATGTTTTACAAACTTTGTGGTTATCAAGGGCTTTGCAATGGCAGGTTCATCCCTGCAGGATTAAACAAAAGTTTTCTGCTTCTAAGTTGATTATCTCCTGAGGCTTCTTGCTTCTCCACAAACGTGTCATGGTTTGTTCAGATTCAGACTGTTTCCCCATCCACCTGGTCTCTGAACAAGACTCCTTGTTTGCTCCCAGAGGCATGGGGCGTTAAGTGTTACAAAGCAACCTATCTGTTAGCGTCCGAGAATACAGCTAGCACACTGCCTTGAGAACTTAAAGCGCACGTGACAAAAGGATTCTTCCCTTTTACGTTTTTTCATCATGTATCTCTCTTACCTGAGCTGCAGTCTTGTCATTTTAACACAGAATGAATCAAAGAATGTATGTTCTATTGTCTTTTCCATACTGTCCAAATCTCCTCTTTCCAACTGCCTTCCTTCATCCAGCCACAATTCCCCAGTCACCAGAGGGGAAGGATTTCTCTTTTTTTCCCCTTCTACTCCATGGCCTTCTTTGATCCAACTGCAGCTTTGTAACTAAGCTTTGGGGGAGATGAATCCTATCCAGGCTTGGAGAAACTGTATGATCTAAGTCTTCCAGGTTTGGTTCTTGATATGTCGAAGAAATTTAAAACATCTTTTGATAAGGACTGTGGCCTCGTGTGGGTATAAGAGAAGATGTCTAACTTCCTTCAGCACACCTGCTTTGTTCTGCCCCAGAACTTTTATGACTTAATGTCAAAAGTGGAAGAATGAAGTGAGACATTTCAGGGGATGTAAAATTTATCAATCAATTATTTGCTAAAATATTCTTATTACAGTAATACGTGCTGGAGGCATTTGATCCTGAAGACATGATAAATTCCATTCCTTAATCTCTCCCAATAATTGCTTGGATTTCTGTTGAAACTCAATGTACCAGGAAAGGTTGTACATTTGAGGCAGGTGGCCCTTTTACCCTCATTGCTTAATTACAAGTAGGATGGCTTGTCAGAAGGAAACATCACTTGGGAGATGTGGGAGAGGCTGAGGTCCATTTTAGGGATTGGTGATCTTTTTTGGTACCCTAAAGATGTTTTTATTTTCAGCTGCTTTGAAATGTCAACTCCTAGAGTGATGTATATTAACAGAGCACAAGGATAGAGGAAAAAGGATAGCCAGAAGTAGTGACATTTCTATGATAGCAATAGAAAGACCATAGTCTGGGTAATTGTAAACATTCATGCTAACCGGCATACTAGCACTTTATGAAGGACTCCTTTAATTGTTCCTTAACTGGAAGACCTTTAATGTGACTCAAACTCATTATTTCCTCCAGCGTTAGAAGTCTTCAAATAAGAGCCAATTTTGAAAAACTCATCTGTGTCCATCTTGGGACAGTAGCCTGTATAAGTAGTATATACATTTTTGCTATTTTCTAAATCCTATAATTTAGGGGTAAATGTGTCTGGAATATTTACAGGTGGTGATACGTATCACAGAGATTGAGTTACTTGCCCCTGCGACAGCATCAAAATTGAAATTCACAATTTGTTAATCACATGGTGTAATTCAATTTGGGGGTGCTTTTGGATTCCGGCTTATTTGGAAGCTGTTTGAATGTTACTAATGGCTATAAATTATAAACTGGTTTAATTCCTGACTATTGACCTGTATGTGTACACAAGTGAAATAATAAACCATTATTCAGTAATCATTTCCCCAAACCTCTTATTTTCTAGATGGAGCTGCTAACATCCAAGCAGTTAAATGAAAGACCAGGAAGGGACAGAGCCAGGACCAAAATTTAGATTTCTGCACATTCATTCATTTTCCATTCATTTATTCTATTCCCTCATTTGGTATTCCAACCTCATCTGTTCATCTATCCATCCGTTTACTCCAGTGCTCTTTGTATTGAATCCTGACCATATGTGAGTCCATATCCTGTAATTAATTACTGGTTAACTGAGTGTGAGTTCACAAAACACTTCTAAACCTTTGCACTGGGGCACTCTCCTGACCTAATACGTACAGACGATAGGACCGACAGTCTTATTTTAAGTGTGAGTATAAAATGCTGCTCTTTACACAGCAGAAGGGCTCTTGCAGGATGTCTGACCCATTCTGAAGCACAAGGAATAGGCCGAGTCATTCTGCTCAGTCATGAGGCCAATAGGCCAGGCCCTTCCTGAATGTCGCCTGACCTGAAGGGCAGTGTGACTCAGTGTTGGCTGATCTCTGATCCTCCGAGGGTGATTCCCCAGCTTGGGGCAAAGCAGAGGGGAGGCCAGCTTCAAAGCCTCTCTCAGCCTGTGGAAAAGCACAGTCTGGAGCAGGGCAGCTGCCAAGTCCACCACATGAATGTTCGTTTTGCTTGGCTTGTGATCAAGCAACAGCAGAAAACCAGGTTAGGAGTGAGTAATGGGTTACCCTGGCTGTTGGACTTTGTCAGCAGACGGAGAGAGATCTGGTGTACAGTGCAGGCCAGGATTCTAAGTGGTGGATCTGTTTTCCAGGCCAATTCGTGATCTGAAGCAAGGCTGCTTTATTGATTTCTATCTGAAATAGATCTAAAGGAATGGTTTTAAACAGCCTCTTGATTCTTTCCTTTGTGCCATTGAAAGATCACTTAATTACTATTCAACTGCCATGTCACAGGCTGGCTTCTCTCCTGTGGCCCAAAAGGGACAGAAATTTGAGATGGCTGAAGAATCCAAGATGGTGTTATTAATTTCTTTAATGACAGCAGCAGCAGCAGCAGCAGCAGTCATAGTAATAAAGAAATTCAAGGCAGCACAAATGAAAGATGCCTGGGAAGAGGCTCCATCTAAAAGTGTCCAAACCCACCAAAGCTGTGTATTATCAGTGATGCAGCCCAGGTGAGCTCTCAGCTGGCTTGCTTTTGCTGCCACTGTCAAGGAAACCTGGCTTGGTGTTAACTCTAAGCTGCCCGTTTCTCCTATACTCCCGTGCTATGCAAATATAAACTTAGCCAGAGTGATAAAAATTGTCTTCTTAAAATATATGTAGTTTAAGAGGTGCCCCTGAATGCCTAAGGTAAGGAAGTGAAAATATAGAATTGGTCTTTTTTTCCTTCCTTCCTTCCTTCCTTCCTTCCTTCCTTCCTTCCTTCCTTCCTTCTTTCTTTCTTTCTTTCTTTCTTTCTTTCTTCTTTCTTCTTTCTCTTCTTCTATTTTTTAAAATTTTATTTGACACACAGAGAGAGAGTACAAGCAGGGGGAGCAGCAGGCAGAGGGAGAGGGAGAAGCAGATACCCTGCTGAGCAGAGAGCCCAATGTGGGGCTCGATCCCAGGACCGTGGGATCATGACCTGAGCGAAAGGCATTCGCTTAGCCGACTAAGCCACTCAGGGACCCCTAGAATTGGTTCTTAAGCATGTTAAAATTCTGTACTAACCCTTGTGCTAAGACAGTGAGGTCTGGAGAGGTATATTATCAGGAGGAAAGAAATTAAGAGCTCCCAAAAAATGACTCTGGAGAAAGAGAATTACTTAGAAAATAAACTTTATGTGCTTGGAGGGAACAATGAAGTCCCAGGAGAATGAGTGAATCCATATCAAAGGAGGAGCAGGAGTGGACTGAGGGAGAGAAAAATGGCTTCTCTTAGACATTTCTGAATGCCCAGGAAAGAGAAGCTCTTTCAGAGATTTTTTGGGACTAGGGTGAGATATAGGAAAACCAAACTCGGGATAGACTTGGAGCCCAGATAAGGGAGACTTGGGTTCCACTGTGAGTAGGTTAAATGAAACAGCTCTGGCATCAGCATGGAAATAACAGTGATGGGGTTAGCAAGTCAAATCTTCCCTGCCAAACCCTCCCCTTCCTTTCACCCCCATCCTCCTTTATATTCCTAAAGCATCTTTTGCATAGCTCACTCATTAAAGGGCACAATTTTTAAAAAAAGATTTTATTTATTTATTTGAGAGAGAGAGAGAGAGAGCACAAGCAGGGGGAGCAGTGGACGAAGGGAGAGAGAGAAGGGCAGGCTCCCCGCTGAGTAAGGAGCCTGATGTGGGGCTTGATCCAAGGACCCCAGGATTATGACCTTAGCCAAAGCCTGCCACTTAACTGACTGAGCCACCCAGGAGCCCAGAGGGCACCATTCTTAACTATAGTCATGTAGTATTTGGAGCCTAAGCTTCAGGATTCCATGTTCTGGTTTCAAATTCCAGCTGTGACTCCCAGAGGTTGATTTCTAAAGACCCTTGCCTACTAAAGGGAGCCAGAATTTCTTGGAGAAATGGTTGATTCCAGGTGTGGGACATGGAAAAATGCTCCTGGAATAATTTATTGTGCCAGAAAGCAGGGAAGGGCTAAAAGAATTATGACAACATGGCCAAAGGGTAAGGAACTGCCTTGGAGTCCCTTTGGGAAGCCCAGTATGGTAAACATTTGAGCACTAAAAAGCTGATGGTACTGGATTATAATATATTGATTTAAAAAAAAAAAGAATCAACAAACCCATGTAATATTCCAAAGAGGAGGTGAACCCAAGTCTCCCTTATCTGGGCTCCAAGTCTATCCCGAGTTTGGTTTTCCTATATCTCACCCTAGTCCCAAAAAATCTCTGAAAGAGCTTCTCTTTCCTGGGCATTCAGAGGAGGTGGAAAGAGAAAGCTATGTTTTCATAAATGAATGACAGCTGATAAGTTTAGAAGAAATAATAGAACTAGAAAAATCTCTATTTGACAGCCAACAATATAATAAATTTTTCACATAAGTATCATCAATGGGTACTGAATCTCACTGGATGAAAGATTTCTGAAGAACAGAACGAAGTATTTGGAAACATCATCTTGCAGATTACTTATATATTACAAAGGGGAAATATAGTTTTGCAATGGAGATATCTACTGGACATCACTCGAACCACAGGATCAAAATTAGTATGACTAGTATTGGGCCAAACTGATACGAGGTACCTGATTTTATATAAAATGAAATATACATTATCTACATAAAATTCTTGCCAAAATAAGGAAATAATCAGCCAGATCCTAAATGCAGCAATTCTCCCAAATGACTGACCTAGACTCTTCAAACATGTCAATGTCATCTTTTCCAAAGAAGTTGTGCAGATGGCCAATGGACATGTGAAAAGATGCTCAACATCACTTATCATCAGGGAAATCAAAGCCAAATCAAAACCACCATGAAATATCACTTCACACCAGAATGGCTAGTATCAAAAATATAAGAAACAATAGTGTTGGCGAGGATGTGGAGAAAAAGGAACCCTTGTGCACTGTTGGTGGGGATGTAAATTGATATAGCTTCTGTGAAAAACAGTATGGAGGTTCCTCAAAATATTAAAAATAGAGATACCATACGATCCAGTAATTCCACTACTGGTTATTTACCCAAGGAAAAGGAAAATGCTAATTCAAAAAGATATATGGACCCTTATGTTTAGTGCAGAATTTTTTATAATAGCCAAGATACGGAAGCAACCCAAATGTCCATCATAGATAAATAGATAAAGAAGATGTGGGGCACACACACACACACACACACACACACACACACACATACACACACACACACACTACTCTGCCATAAAAAGGATGGTATTTTGCCATTTGCAACAGCATAAATGGACCTAGAGGGTATTATGTTAAATGTAATGAGTCAGACAGAGAGAGACAAGTACCATAGGATTTCACTTATATGTGGAATCTAAAAAACAAAGCAAATGCATAAACAAAAAGCAGAAACAGACTCATAAATACAAAGAACAAACTGATGGTTGCCAGGAGTGGGTGGGTGGAGTAGGCAAAATGGGTGAAGGGGAGTGAGAGGTCTGAGCTTCCAGTCACGAAATGAATAAGTCACAGGGATGAAAGGTACAGCATAGGGAATGTAGTCAATGGTACTGTAAAGGTTGTATGGTGACAGATGGTAGCTACATCTGTGGTGAGCATAGCATAATGTATGGAGATGTTGAATCACTGTGTATGTTGTACACCTGACACTAATGTACCATTGTGTGTCACCTACACTTCAATTAAAAAAAAAGTCAATGTCGTGAAAAATTAAGAAAAAGAAAGCAAGGAGGCTATTCTAGATTAAAGGAAACTGAAACAAAAGAAACATGCAAACCAAAACTAATGCATAATCCTTGATGGGAACACAATTTGGGGGGGAACCCAGTTATCTATGATATTTTTGAGCCAATTGTAGATTAAGAGACATATTATTGTATCTATAATATATTCTTTAGATGTGATAATGGTTCTGTGGTAACGTAGGAGGATGTCTAAGAAGGTACATGATGGTATATTTAGAGGTGAAATGTTAACAATTAGCATATCTAGGTGAAGTCTCTAATTGCAGTAGTTTTTCAACTTTTCAAGGTTTGAATTTTGTCAGAATAAAAAGTTGGAAGAAAAAAAATGTTCTAACCTTGGGCAAGTTTTTTTTTTAAAGATTTTATTTATTTATCTATTTGACACAGAGAGAGAGATCAGATCACAAGTAGGCAGGGAGGCTGGCAGAGAGAGCACAAGCAGGGCTCCCCACTAAGCGGGGAACCTGATGCGGGCCTCGATCCCAGGACCCTGAGATCATGACCTGAGGCGAAGGTAGAGGCTTTACCCCACTGAGCCACCCAGGTGCCCCTTTTAAATCTCACCAAGATTATCTCCTTTCCTGCAAGGATAGTAGAAACCTTACAGAATTGCCTTGTTAAATAATATAATACTTGCAAAGAACAAATAGTAAGAGTTTAATAAATATTGGTTACGTTTTTCTCCTCCCTGCCTCTTCTGGATCACTAGAGGAGAATGTAAGTTGCTAAAGACAGGAACTAGGTCTTTTTCATCTCTATCCCCCCAGTACTTGGTACATGGTGGGGCTCAATAAATGTTTCTTGATTTAAGACATGAAATAAAACTATGAATAAAAATCATATGAAAATTTTGGTTTTGGGGGCACCTGGGTGGCTCAGTGGGTTAAAGCCTCTGCCTTCAGCTCAGGTCATGATCTCAGGGTCCTGGGATCAAGCCCCGCATCAGGCTCCCTGCTCAGCGGGGAGCCTGCTTCCTCCTCTCTCTCTGCCTGCCTCTCTGCCTACTTGTGATCTCTCTCTCTCTGTCAAATAAATAAAATAAAATCTTAAAAAAAAAAAAGAAAATTTTGGTTTTCAGGGGAGGACACCACAATAATATTTGAAGAGGATGCACTGTAATAATCTACTTGGTATATGATTTGTACCACCAGATTCTAATGCCCTGCGATAGTTTCTTGTATTCTCCAAATGGCTTGTTATGCATTTTGATACTATGGCCGAAGGTTCTCCACTTTGGCAACCATAAGAATCACTGAAGAGCTTGTGAAAATACAGGTTTCTGGGCCTCACCCCTGGAGTTTCTGCCTCAGTAGATCTGGAGTGAGGCATGAGAATTTATATTTCTAATAAGTTCTCAGGTCATGCTGATAATAATGCTGTTGGTCCAGAGGCTACTCTTGAAAACCACTGCTGATGAGGAGCTCAAGGAGCAGGGGGAGCCCAGGAAACAAGGAAAATGCTATAGCACCCTAGGCAGAGTTTTGCAGGGGTAAAAGGAGATTCCCTTAATCTGCATCATTGGAATTTTTTGGAAAGTAACCCAAGAGATGAAAGGAGCTGGATCCTGTCATCCCATCAATATCCCATGGTATAAAATGATCTTTTCTCAACATTTAGATGATAACATTACATAGAGGAAGCATGGTTCCTAAACATCTACAAAATGATTATATATGATTCACATATGATAACGATAAATATGATAATTGTGTATGGTACATTTTCATCGTAAATGTATACCCACATATTTGTAAATGCATATGTGAAATCTAACATCTGCCTAGTCTGAGCCTTTATAAAGCAAAATGAGAACGAAAACCAACCTGACTACTTTCATTGGGATTTCCAAAGGAACAAGAGCACAACCACAATAGTAAATCCCCTGCATTAACATACATTTCAACACAGAGAGAGAAACCCAGGGCCAGAGAACTTAGTAAATGATGTGGCCCAAATAGGAGCAAGACTGGAATAGAACGCCAGATGTCTGGGCCTACAACTAGGTCATACTGCCTTGCTGCAGTTCCTGGAGAATGATGGCTTTTTTGCTTCTTTTTCCGGGCCTCCTTTAGCACATGGAATAGAAATGCTGCCCTACTTCTTTGTTTCCAACCTGCAGAACTTTGAGCCGAGTTTATAGTTAAAAAAACTTACATAATCCAGAAAGTAGATTCCTGCTGAAAATGGGATGATGAGAATAATGGGATTTTGAATCAGAATTTTCTAAAGGAATAACCCTTATGAATTACAATATCTATATTTACTATCCCTCGAAGGAAAGAAAATTACATTTTTGGAGACTTCCAAGACAATTTTAACTTTTCTTGCTGTTTGTGACAATGACCTTTCTCCTTAAGTTTGGTCACCTGTGAGTAATAGAACAGAGGGAGGAAGAGTGTCTTTATAATTAAATACATAATCTCTAGAGCATCCTTAAGGCTGTTGTTTCTGGTTCTTCTAAGAAGAAAGTGCCCTTGGCATCTTTTAAAAGAATTATGTGTGTCAATCTGCCTAGACATCTTCTGTTCCTTTTCATGAGCCATAATCTTCATTTTCCAATACACTAATATATTCTAAGCAAATCTAATAAAAACAATGGAAGAGTGAATAAGAAACAGGATAATCATTTCATTTTAAGGCATGCACCTACCCTGACTGTTTTAATGAAAAGAAATGTCCTTTCCAAATCCCAGGAGTTCCTGAGAATGTGAACTATCCTCTATGGTATGTCTTTGGAATCCAGACAAGTTGAGAGCTTCCAAGGCAGAGAGACTCATTAACTAGTTGTATGGATTAAATATATATATTCCTCTAAACTTTGCAATACAATTACAACCACAAACTTCTTTTTCAGCTCCTTAATATGCTCACTTCACAGTAAGGATAACTATATAAATAGACCAGCTCACATGCTAGTTTCATTACCTTTCATAGCTCCTCATTGTATATTGAATAGCAAATATTTCTATGACCCTTACTAAGTGCTGAGCACTGATTTAAGCACTTCCACACATTAACTCATTTAATATTTAGAACAGAGAAGTTAAGTATCTTGTCTAGGGTCACATGGAGGAAGGATTTCCATTCAGAAAGTCTGGCTTTAGATCCCATGTTCTTGCTATTCAATATTGAGGGAAGCTCTTTGGACTTGGTTTTTATTTCTAACCTTGACGTCCACAAAATTCCTCAAGTACCTGCTGCTGCAATCACATGGATTTACTTATTTTGGCCCACAGTGATCTTGGCACAGATTCTGGGACACATTTCTGCAACTTGAAAGGATAGGTCTTTCTAGCCTTCCTCGCCATACTTACATACACATCACTCTGTCAAAGTCCTGCTCTTTCTTGAGAGCTCAGATAAAGTCCTAGCTTTTCTGAGAAGTCTTTCCAGACTGCTCAGGCAACAGTGTTTCTCCTTTCCTATGGTCCAGAGCGTTATTGTTAGAACCACTGTTACTGCACCTATGGGAATTGTTTATATTTCTGTCTTCCTGAGTAAGTAGATTAAATGGTGAGATCCTAGGGGCAGGGTCCATTTCTACCTCTGTAGCCCCCTCAGCACCAAACACATAGCAGGCATTTATAGTAACACTGAATTGAAGGCAAATGTGTATGAATGTTCAGTTCACAATTATTTACATTTCCCTTGTAGACTATGTGCATGTAGCTGTTTGCCTCTGACTGTATGTAGTTACTGGTCTGGATATATGTGCTTTTCACAATGAGGAGGAAATGCAGAGGAAATATCAAGTATGGTCTCACATCCAATGTGGGGACTAAGGAGTGCTCCATAGGGCATCACCTTTGTCTCAGAATAACTACTGAAATAACGAAACAATTTAAATAATTCTTAAGAAATCCTGTAGTGCTTCTTGCACACACGGATCATCGGTGCTTTCCTTGGACCGCCTTCTGCAGGTGTATATGTATCTTGTTTCCCCTCGTGAACTCCTTGGACAGGACTGAGTCATTTCATTGTGTTCACTGTGCCTAAGATGGCAGGGGTTTAAAATACAAATGTTTGATGTTGATGGTAGTGATAATGTCAAGATGATATCATCAAACACTGGAACATTGTGTCTTTAAAAATACTTGTGTTTATTGAATGAATGCATGCATGAATGCATGAGGACTTAGAAATTATCTTAGTCTGACTCATTATTTCATTATTCTAGCTCATTCTAACCCTTATTTCATTGGCAGGGAATCTCATATCCAAAGAGTTAAGGCCTTGCCGGTGGTCTGGAGACTGAGTAGTGATAGAGCTGGGATTTGAACCCAGGTGATTTGTTTCATTGCTCCTGGCACTTGTGCTCATCCACATGGCAAAATCTGGGCCTTTGGAAGGAAATAAGGGTTTCTTTTAAAATGCATTTAATTACATAGACTAACTGACACAGTCAAGGAACTATGTAATAGAGTTTTCTAGACAGTCCCTCAGTCTCCCCCAAATTATCTTTCTTTCACCTTGCTACCAAAAATCTTTGGGAAATTCATCAATCCATTCTCTGCCTAAGTGGTATATTCTGAGCTTCACTGAATCTTTCTCCAGTAATTTAGAATCTCACAATGCCTTGGACTCATGTCAACAGTCCCTGCCCAGCAGTGTAATGGAATTGGTTTAGGAAGATGAGCTAAATTTCATCTTACTTTACGGAACACCTTAAGAATTGAAAACAACCATGGTCGTTCTGTCACAATTTAATTGTCATTCCCCTGCATTGAGAATGCGGTGGTAGCAGAAAGTTTGGGGGGTGGAAGAGGAGGAACCGTTTAATTCAAAATTCTGTTTAAGTGGATTCTGACTAGTTTAAATCTTGGAATTTTTCTATAATTTGTATATTACAAAGTAATCCCAGATATAGATGCATGTGAAGTGAAATAAATATATGTGGAATTTGGTAGAAAGAACAGAGGTTTTGGAATTAGAGAGCACTGACTTTGCGTCTCAGCTCTGTACTGTCTGTGAGATGTAGAACTAGTTATTTAACATTTTTGAACCTTGTTTTCTTTCCTGTAAGATGGAGATAATAAGTATTTCATGGCGTTGTCTTGCAGATTAAATAAAAGGCTCAATTCATGCTAGACATTCTGTAAATTTTAGTTCCTTCCCTAAATCCTCCACCCTCTATCTTCCCAGTAAAATAGAAGGTAGATTCATAATGTAATGCCATATGCTGTAAATAATGGTGTGTATATATATATATGTATATATACATATATACATATATATATATATATACACACACACATTGATTTTTTTATATAACCGGTGGCTTAACTAGAGTGCTAATTAGATTCATATTGCTTGAAAATTTTTTAAGGGATTAGTGGGACTCAGACATTTGTATAGAAAAGACAAAATGTTAATGGAATATCTTCTTTGGTTCCAATAATGTTGTCATTTTTGACTACAAATGATGAATCTTGCAGAACAGGAGATATTGAACAAGTCGATTCTACTTAGATTTTCTTTAATTTTTTTAAAGATTTATTTTTTTTTTAATTTTAGAGAGAGAGAGCACACACAGGGAAGGAGGTGGCAGAGGGAAAGGGAAAGAGAGTCTTAAGCAGACTCTGTGCCTAGCATGGAGCCCAATGTGGGGCTCAATCTCATGACCCTGAGATCACCACCTGAGCCAAAACCAAGAGTTAGATGCTTAATCCCGACGCCCCTTTAAGTAGTTCTTGAGAAGCTGTTGTTGGGGGCATGTGTGAGTTGTTTAAAGTTTCAAAGCAACGGGATGAAACGAAGGGTGATGTGTATTTTTACGAATCAGCACAGCTATCCCATCTTGCTGTGATCATCCTTCTGGAGTTGCTTCTCTCTGGGGAGACGTTAGAGGAGCAGAATTCCAGCCTGAGGGAGAAGGGCACTCCTGGGCAGCAGCCTGTTCTGCCCTGGATCAGCCAAGTGGATTCCTCTTTGGGAGAGAGAGAAGTCGAGTTTCTATGACAATCCACGGCCGCTCTGCCAAAACTGCTAGCCAGGGTGCCTGGCAGTGCTAATTGCTATGCAGACATCCGTTCATTAGACTTTGACCTAGAATTACCATCATCTTTCACAAGGTAGGCAATGAATCATTGTTTTTGGCCCTTCCTTTGTCTCTTTCGGCCTAGGTTTGATTTGGATCAGAAATGTAATCTCTGTAGGTCGTTACCCGTCTCAGTCAGGAAGGTTCCTGAAGGGTAATTTTGATAAGGTTTTATTTGAAATAGAGTTTTAGTTAATAGTCTAAGAGCTTAGAGAGAACTGGTTGTAACCCAGCTTGGCCACTCAATGGCTTTGTGATCTTAGACAAATTACTTGACTCATCTAAGCCAGTTATTTTATCTGTAGAATGGGGATAACAATATTTTCATCCTCACAGCGTTAGAATTGCCATAGGTTGTGGGCAAAGATGAGGCAGGAAGGATCTCTGATGCCTGGGCTGGCAGCTGGAAGGAGAATGTGCAGCTAAATGGACGGATAACCTGGCAGGTTGGCATCTGACTCCCAACACTTGTAGCCAGCCACCCTCTAGACCAAACAGTTCTCCCTTTCATTGTCCTCATCCTTAGTGATTGAATGTATTTCGCTTCCTTTACCCTTTTTCCTCCTTGAATTTGAGAATACTGAAAGCTGTGAAGAAACCTGTAACAACCAAGTAGCAATGTGAATTGACAATAGGCTTTGTTACTTCTCTCAATAACCAATACCCAGGGTTTATTTTATGATTTTGTATAATTCTCTTTTTATACTCTCATCTTACTCTTAGAATTCAAGAGAGAACTGTAGTTGTTGAGGGCTTTACTGTGGTTGGCTTGAAATGGAATACCCTAGGAGGAAGTAAGTTCAGGTGCCTCCTACCTAAAGAGGTCAAACCAATGACCAGGAGTAAACATTTATTGAGAACCTAACATATGCCAGATACTCTGGCCACAGAGATGGTAATATAGAGAACGGGGCTATAAAATATGACCTTATATCAAGGTCACATCACAGGGGCACCTGGGTCGCTCAGTCGTTAAGTGTCTGCCTTCAGCTCAGGACATGATCCCAGGGTCCTGGGATCGAGCCCCACGTCGGGCTCCCTGCTCTACAGGAAAGCCTGCTTCTCCCTCTCCCAGTCCCCCTGCTGCTATTCCCTCTCTTGCTGTATCTCTCTGTCAAATAAATAAATAAAATCTTTAAAAAAAAAAGTTCACATCACAATTGCAAAGAACTAGGGCAGGTTTGAATCCCAGCTCTGTGATGTCACCTCTCTGAGCTTCATGTTTGTAATCTGCAAAATTAGGCTATGCTTGGCATGGGGTCTGGGATTCCTAATAAATAATAGCATTTATTTTCTTATCCATGCACCAAATGTGAACATTGCTCTCGGAGTCCAGGTATGAAGCCACCAGAAATGAGTGTTCAAGTTCCTCCAGAAAACCTTTTAGAGTGAGGTGGGAATTCAGCACCACTAATTTACCATGGACCATTTCCAAAAGGGCAGTGTGATGGCAGAACCATTTCCAAGTGGGACTTTGTAAAAAAAACTGCACATGAACATAGAAAAAAGCCTTTGGAAGTTTCTGTATTTTGAAAAATGTAGTGAAAATACTTAAATGAAGATTAATTTTTTCCCTTGTGGTTACACTGTGACTTTGAATGAAACCAATTAATTCCCACTGTGTCCTGCTAAACATCATTGTCTCATTAATGCTGGAGCCAACGCAGCCCCAACTGTGACTTACTGGGAGCAGTTATATAAGTGGAAGGATTTTACCTTTCTGCACTGTTAGCTGTCCCTGCCTTTGGTTTTTCTCTGTGAATATGGGTCCTAGTGTCTGCTAAACAGGGACATTTTTTCTTGCCATGATATTCAAACAGCCTACATGTGAAGTGAATTTTTTCCTCTGGATTCATTAAAAAAAAAAACAAAAAACCAATTATTAGTCCTTTTCCCCACCCCTACTTTTTTCTGCTGTAGTTCTCTGCCTCTTCTACAAGGAACGAGAGCCCAGCCCCTAAGAGTGCTGGGCAGGCAGCAAAGTCTCAACATGTTGCTAGTGTGGGAGGGGATTCTGTGTGAGCAAGCTGGCTGCCACATCTGGGGGAGGCCCTGGTGATGAAAGATGGCAGCTGAGATAATGGGAGAGGAGTCAGTTTCCGGGAGGCAGGGGCAGGCTCCTCTCCTATTCCCCTCGCCTCGATCCAAATACCATTTGTGTGAATCAGCTGCCACTTGGCCTCAAGGGACTTTGCAGCCAGATGCTCCCCTTCCCCCTTCTTGAAGCGAGAGCCAACCCCCCTCCTGACCCCTCCACCTGCAGTAGAAGTCTTCTAGGGCCACATGATTGTCGTAGGGCGTGCAGGACACAGCAGCAGGCTTTTCTCCTGTGCAGAATGTTCTAGGACTTGGGAGGTAAAAACAAAGGGACTCGAGTTGTTTTGAGTCATAGCAGTGAGCATCTTTGCTGGCACTTTCCCTAATATTGCCGAGCACTTGCTCGATGTGGGGCTCTAGGCTAAATGCTTGATCTATACTGTCTCATTTACCTTCACAGCAACCCTAGGAGACACCTACTGTACTCCCCTGGTGACAGTGTGGCAGGGGTTCAACTCCAGGCCCATGGTGCTGTATTACTTCCCTTCATAGATAAAGAATCTGGAATGTGAGGTACAGGGAAATCCTGGTCTTCGTAAGCCTGAATACGTGGGTTGTAGAGGAACCAGAAGAGTCCTGAGGTTGGAGGCTTGCCTAGCCACTGGAGGGCAACAGGGTGAAGCAGAAGAGCCCCAGAGGCCCCTGCATTGCCCTTACAACTCTTCCATTCTCTGGGAAAATTGCCAGTGGGGATACCGTGTCAGAAATGACAGGAAGGTTCTAGCCAGGGTCTGAGCAAGTCGCCTCAGCTTCTGCCTCTTGCCGAACAGACACTGCCGTGCCTTCCCCGGTTGCTGTGTCCGGTTGCTCTAGGGGGCTCTGCCTCATGCATCCGATACTGCCCTGAGTAATTCCAGAACGCCACTTTGGCAAGCGGACTCCACCTTGTTGCTGCTGCCCTTACCTTGGTCTCCGTGGTGACTCAGCAGGTCCGTGGTATTGTCCTCACTCCCATGACTGCCGTGGTTTGCCCAAAATGCTTCTCATCACCTGGATTAGGACCCAAAAAAGCCTCTGTTAGCACATGTTTGCAGAACTTTACATTCCGCACCCAGTCCTTACCATCTGTCTCCTCCTCCCCCCACACCATTTTGAAGCAACTTGGAAATTCTAATGAACTTTGTACAAAGCTGGAAACTTGGTATCTCTGTCCAAGTCCCCCTCATCTGTCTTCCCCTTGTGGTTGCCCTTCTGACCATTAAACCAGATTCACAAGATTACAGAGATGCATGAACTGCAACATATTATTTTAGGATTGTTTGGTTGCAAGCAAAGAAACAAAAAGTTAGCAAAGCTCGGCTAACTTAACACCATAAAAACTCTAGAGAAGGACTCTCTGAAGGAAAAGGGAGAAGGAGTAGGGAGAAAGGATGGAGAAAACTCCAACCATTGCTGTTCTGTCGTTCTACCTAATATTTAGTTTTGGGGAAGGAGACTGATCTACCTTAACTCATGTGCCCTTGGTAGGACGCCTTTGTTGACCATCCACCAAGACCACATGCTATGGGAAATACAGCGTGCTCTAAAGGAGTCCTTAGATGAAGGGGAAGTGAATGCCACCCAGGCACAAATAACAAGTGTCCACCAAAGGCAAGGGGGATATACCTTGATCTCTTTCTAAAGCATCCCTAGACATTACTGTGAAAACTTTTAGTTTCTTTGTAACTTAGCATTCAACTTTACAGGTAGTAAAAAAAAATAATTTTCTCTAAAAATGAAAGTTGCCAATGAATTATGGTTTTAACTCAAAATTCACTATTTGAGTATTTCAAGCTTGGAACAGCACAGTGGATTTATGAGCATAACCTAACAAGGACGTGTAAGGACCTGTGTGCTTTGGGGCCGCAGGCAGAGGTTTTTTGTATTCTGTTAGTTTAGACAGCCTTAAGATGTTTAGACAGACATGCTTAAGGTTGAACCTCTCCATCTCTCATGAATGCCCACGCACAGGCTCACTGTTTGCATTAGTAATTTTGCCTTGGGCAAGTATGGCCTTATGCTTAAAATAATAATAATAATCTATTAGGGGACTGCCCTTTCTGGAGTCTCTCCAGATCTTGGATGTGGTCCTTCCCATCTCTGTTATCATGACGTCCCCTATGTTCCCAGGTTAGTTCTACAAAGGTCTTTTTAACAGTTGGTTTGCTCAGCTTCCTTCCTCTGAGAAGCCAGGCACGGGGAGGTCTCATACACAGTCTGCAGTCCCCTGGCTCCTCAGAGAGCGCTGTGGAAACTCGCTCTGACACAGTTCAGTAGCAAATGGAATTCCGCATGAATTCTGAATTCTCCTAAGGAGTCTCATTAGCAAGATGTCAAAAGCAGCTTATTCTAAGAGGCTTTTACCTGTCAGGCCTGGGCTTGGAGGACGACCTTCTTGTGAGGCTCCAGATTGCTCCATAGACCTTTTTACAGTTTGGCCCTCTCTGCTGCCCTCATCTCCAACCATTAACTTCACACAACCCTTTCCCCTCCCTTCACACACACGATATTTCTGTCCCTCCACAGAACTTACTGGCCTCTGAGGTTTTTGTGGATCCTTAGGCCTTCGAGTTTTTGTATATGCTGCTTTATTCTTATAATGCCCATCCATCTACTTTCCACCCGGCGCACACCTTCTCTTCCCCACGTCTTCACCCCTAGCCACCACCACCCCTGCCATCACCCACCTCCGCCCAGCAGCTGGTCGCTCCCTCCCTCTGTGCCTCAGTAGGAATCCGAATCTACCTCTACCCTGGCACTTTGTTCATGATCGTGCTTCTAAGTTGTCTCCTCCACTGGACCATGAGCCTTGGCACGTAGCACGTGTTCAGTCAATCCGAATGGTCACAATGGGAAGGTAGTTTAGGCAAAATACAGTCAACATAAATTTGTAGAGGTCATGAAAGATCCAAAGTAATTGTCAGAACCTAAAGCTACTGACAAAAGGATTTGAATTGAGAAGATGTCTTGACTCTAAATAGAGTTTGATGTTTCCTGTATTCTTTTGTCTTTTGGTTTATTAAGAGCTCTTGTGCAGGAGCTGTGGCTGTAGGCTGAGAAACTAATGGAAAGGAGTCCCAGGTGCTATAAAACTCATGTCCATGAGGGCTAAAATCACCGTGTACTATTAAAGAAAGTGAACAATGTATTGTGCTTCCCACTTCGCTGCTGGAGCGAACCCTTCACTTTGTGGTTTAAGACTCTGCTCTGTGAAGGAAAAGAGTGCCCCTAAAAACTTGTTAGAGATAGCCCATTTGAATGAAAGTGAAGATGGCTTTTATCTTAGACTTAAACCTTGAAAACTGCTTCTTGAAGTTTTTTGGAAAACCTTAGCATCAGCTGGCAAAATGTTAGTACCCTAAAAGGAGAAGAGGAAGGGTGAGTTTTGGATTTAGTACAGCACAAAAGAATTCAGAATCCTATTTATTTCTGATTCTGACATTTCTACATATAACCTACATGTCATCCTCATTTTAAAATGTAATCACTTATAAAAAGCACTAAACTATCCCATTTAAAAATAATCACAGAATGATTATATTTGCAAAGTACAAAAAGCATTCATACTTTATTCAAAGGCAGATTTTCATATAGATATTACCAAGATGTCAGCCGGCACATCTCTGTCCCTCATTCAGTTAGATAAGATCGGCTCAACACTGTCCCTCCTTCAGGCCGCTGTTTCATGGTCTTTGAGAGGCCCAAGATTTCCTTAGGATTCTCGAAAGTTCCAGAGAGTTTATTTCCTCTTGACTCATTCTAAGTCAATCTGATATAAACCTAAATTAACCAGGTTCAAACTGTTTCATGGGTTTCCATTGTGGTGCAAAAATTCCCATTTCCAGGAAATATTTCATGAGTAACAGAAGGTTTTGTGATTTATCGTCTATTTCCACTGGATCTGCCCTCAGGCTTTTAATTGTTCTCTCTCTTTTAGTTCATTTCTCTTCAAACTTTGTCCTTGAGGGTCTTGGATTCTACTTCAAGTGGGCCCATCAAGAAATCTTCTCTGGGTGCCTGGGTGGCTCAGTGGGTTAAATCCTCTGCCTTCAGCTCAGGTCATGATCTCAGGGTCCTGGGATCGAGCCCCAAGTTGGGCTCCCTGCTCAGCGGGGAGCCGGCTACCTCCTCTCTCTCTGCCTGCCTCTCTGCCTACTTGTAATCTCTCTCTCTCTGTCAAATAAATAAATAAAATCTTAAAAAAAAAAAAAAAGAAAGAAATCTTCTCAAAAAGGTGGGGCTTGCCTCAGTACTGGCCAGAAGAGTTTCTCGCCTTAGGCCCTGTGCTGTGGCAAGCCCATCCTGGCCCTTCTGCGCTGTACTCCTCACCCACAAATGCACCAAGGAGAAGGCATAGGGCCAGGGGATGTGTCCGTGGGGAATCCGTATCCCCCTCCCTACCCCCCCACCCCCGTTTTTATACAGTGTGCTTCAGGTACCTAGGATTCCCAAATTTCCTGCCAGAACTCCCTCTGGCTTGTTTCCAAAGGCCTGCACACGGCTCTCTGGCTCACCTCTTGTGTCTTCTGGTGGGCTGATGTGCAGCTGACATGCTCACTCCCAGGACTGATGGGGGTCAAGGTTGTGGGTAGACTTGTGGACAGAACTGAGGTGTCCATGTGAGTGTGAGTGAGGCTGCTGTGGGGTGGGACAGAGCCAGGGGTGTGAGGAGAAGGAGAAGTGGACCTTAGTCTCTAGCCTGTGGACAGGGGCCAGACTGGACCTCCCTGGGCCTTCACATTTGGTTGAGAAACTCCCAACCAAAGAATTAAGAGTTCCTAATTCTAACCTGGACTCCCAGATCATCAACAAAGTGCATTTATCAAGATGACCTGAAGAGCATATTTTATTCAACAGTTTGTTAGTTTGACTTATAACTTTTAAATATTTAGATATATGATGTGTGGCTTCCATTTGTACTCTTGCCCTAGGCTGGCCCACTGTACTTAAAATGTATTTTGCTTCTAGCTGTTCAGACTATAACAATTTTTTCCCATCTCATGATATGTGGGTTTACTTAAAGGAGGTTACCCCTGGATTTAAAAGCAAGATGGAGTATTTATAAATAACCAGAGAATCTTGGTGCCGCTACGCTAATTGTGTTTCTGAAGAACTTATTGAGACCTTCACATATAAGATACAGTAAAAATACAAAATATAATTATTGGTATATATCCTATCAAATGAATCAAAAGAATTTACAGAATGAATACTTATATCAATTATAGGTTATGTAAATATAAGAAAACCTTAATAGAGTACTAAGTTAAAAAAACAAGTTATATAATATGGTATAGAGTAAAATGGCACTTTTATTTTTAAAAATATCATGAGAAAAAATGGAAAGAAGGCACACTAAAATATTAAAGGTCTTTGGATGGAATTACTAGTTATTTTATATTTAGTATCTTTTGAACTCTCCTGTATTGATCATATATTACTTTTATAAAATAAAATTAAAATAATTATACTGGAGGAAAATACTGCAAAGCCAGGGTAGTAAAAGACATTATTAGGTTTCTTTTCCCTGTTGATTATATCGCAATAAAATGGTTATGTTCTGTGCTATGTTTCACTCAAGGAAATCTTTTTTTACAGGGCCATATCTGTAGGGCCTGGGATGTTTCTGCCGAGTTTATATAGTGTATGTTTCATTTAATTTCAGTTTTACAGAAGGTCAAAGGATCAAGTCAATATGCATGGATGCAATCAAGGAAGCTTTTCACTTTATCTGGACCTCCTGTGTTGGGATGTTTGCTGGCTTCTTTTAAATATAACGAAGTTAGTGGACTCCAAATTTCACATATCATTAAAGGGCATCAAGGCTTCCATCATATTTTATTTATTTTGTGGTCATTAAACAAAATGTTGAAACATATTCAGATTGGCATACTTTTTTGTAATCATTACATAGTTTTTCCTGAAACTTGAGCAAAGGTTATAAATATTTGATTTGCTGAGACAGTTCTGTAGTTCACAGACTCACTAGATTTTGCATGAATGGTTATTATAAACAGATTGTTCATCAGTTTTCTGTTGTTAAGAGGATAAAATGCTTAGATTTTAAATTTCTTTACTTACTATCTCTATCAACCCCTAACAGAGTTCATGTGATTTTACAACTTGGTGACATCTTCAGCCATTGCATTTTATTGTCTAAAGTATTTTCTATGACTTGGATTTTTTATGAACATAAAAGCTTTGGTTCCAAAAAATACCTGAAAATTGGTCAAGCCAGATGCACTCCTATTAGAGAGATCCTCAATCTGGCTGACACATGGGAGACCCAATTATCTTAGTTAATTTGTTGATTTATTAAGGTTGATCATTCAAAAAAAAAGTCTCAACTTCTTGAATATTGCAGTATTTAGAACTCTCAGTACTTTCTTTTGAAGCGACAAGCTCTTAGTGAATATATTTTATGTTCCTATTACTATATAGTTAGGAAAACTGTAAGCAAAAGGCAACAGGACTTTTAAGAAGTAATGTGATGGCACATGTCGATGGCTGATCATGGGTTTTGGCATTAGGCAGACCTAGGTTTGAATTCTGGTTCTGCTACTTATTGGCTTGATTGTGTGATTATGGGCAGTTTTTTTAGTTGTCCAAAGCTTTACCAAAAAGCTTAATAAAAGCCACCCTCCAGACTAGGAGTGAACATAATGCAGAAGGAGTATCTGGCACAAGGTTGAGGGAAGCCACGCAAGAGGAAAACAGTGGGGAATGGCACAAAAGCAGTCAGGGGAAGGAAGGGAAGGAGGAAAGATAGGGTAGTTGCAAATTGACAGTAAACAATTCCCAGTGGGGTTTTAAGGGTTCTTTGTATTCTAAAGTCCTTTATTTAAATAACCTTTAACTTTTCTGTTTTGGGATGACTAGCCCTTGTTCTTCAGTGTTTCCTTGCAGTGTGCCCTTTCAACCCCTGGTCATCCTGGCTTTCTTCTGGAGTTTTATACTTCTCTCTCTGGGTGTGGTGGATACTGGGAGTGTGAACAGTACTCTGTGCCCATGGAGAGAGCAGAAATGAGAATGACATCACTCTTGTTCTCCCCTTCTCTTTGTAGCTAGTCAAGAGAAGGAGAAGTGAGCAGCAGAGGACAGTTTAAATATATATTCCTAAGTATATGGTACTGACCAAGCATGCTGCAGAGAGCCCATACCATAGTGATTGTTAATACTCTCAGAGTGTCTACTGTGTGCCAGGCACAGGTCCACAAACTTTACACATATTAATTTATTAACATCACAGCAACTCAATCCAGTAGATACCAATTTATCCCCACTCCACGGACCAAAGTACACAGCGGTTATGTCCAAAGTTATAGAACTAGCAAGTGACAGACGTAGGAGTTGAACCTACATGATCCGACTTCAGCAAAAGCCCTTGTAACCATTGTGTTATTCAATCGCACACTAAAGACACTAGGTCTTGAGTACTTGAATAAATAATTTAGAAAATATGTGGAGATTTATATGACAGGCTGAGAGTAGGAGTGGGAATAGAATGGTTTCAAGCAAGTGAAAGGCTGGGGTGACATGAGCCAATGGTCTCTGTTGTATTGGAGAAGTGGAAAATAAGATGGGATTGACAATTTGGAGCCAAATTATTTCTCAAAATGTGTGATATTGTCGTCTCTTCTGAAGAGTCTTCAATAGGATAGGCTACAAGGAACCCCTGAAGATTCAGAGTTAGGCAACATGGTAAGTGGATACCACAGGAAGAATGAATTAATAAGGTTACAGAGCTTACCTAAGAGTATAAGGTCCTGTTGCGGAAGTTCGGAGGCGACGAGAAACTCAAGCGGCACGTGGAAAGCTGGGAGAACACAACTTTATTAACGCCGGTGGGCCCAGCGGAATCTTTTCACAAAGGCTGAGCCCCCGGTTATGACTGGGGAGGGTATTTATAGGAAAACTAGGAATTTTTCGTGGGGTCTCACCACTGATTGGCTCGGGGCCATGCGGCAGTTCTTTAGGCTATGTGGAAGTGACTTGGTATAGGAGTGCCAAGTTATCCTTGGGGGTTCCTTATCTCTGTGAGGCGGCCATTTTGGGCTTTTCCACCTCAGTCCAAGTAAGATGAAAAACAAAACAAATAAAAAGTGTTTGATGATAATTTAGATGAAAACAATGTAGTCAAATCTTTCATGGTTTTGAGTCTGATGGACTGGGAGAGAGTATGGGTGCCTTCAGAATCAGAATTTTGAGTTGGAAGAGACTTAAGAAAAAAAACCTAGTCCAATTCACTTAACCTGTTAGTCAAGAAAAACCAGGGCCTTTGGGGTGCCTGGGTGGCTCAGTGGGTTAAAGCCTCTGCTTTCGGCTCAGGTCATGATCTTAGGGTCCTGGGATCAAGCCCTGCATTGGGCTCTCTGCTCAGCAGGGAGCCTGCTTCCTCGTCTCTCTCTGCCTGCCTCTCTGCCTACTTGTAATCTCTCTCTTTCTGCCAAGTAAATAAATAAAATCTTAAAGAAAAAGACAGAAAGAAAGAAAGAAGAAAGAAAGAAAGAAAGAAAGAAAGAAAGAAAGAAAGAAAGAAAGAAAGAAAGAAAAGAAAAGAAAGAAAGAAAAAAGAAAAACCAAGGCCTGACAGATTGCCCCAGGACACAGGGGCAGATGTGGGGAGACAGGGTTAGGACCCTGGTTTTCTTGCGGTCTAAGTGTGTTACCCTGATCCTGAACTTCTGTGACTTAGTAGATACTCTCTAGAGCTTACAACATTGTTGCAAGTTGATGCCAAGTGGATGGGCTGTGTGTGAGGCCCATGAGGCATTCAGGATGGTACTTACTCTAATCATGACCAGTTGTCTGACCGAAGTGGGAAATTGAGAAGAGGAGTCATTTTAGGGAAAACTTAACCAGATTTCTTTTTCTTTTCTTTTTCTCTTCTCTTCTGTTCTCTTCTCTTCTCTTTTTTACCAGATCATTTTTTGTTGGGAGAGAAAGGAGTGGAGTATAGATAATGACTTAGCACTTAACAGTCTTTTTTGAATGTAGAAAAGGAATGTCTGTGTTAAAGTTTGTTCTCAGAAGGAAGGAGATTTGGATGAATACTGACTGAAACCAGTTCACTTTTAAGAGAGAGTGATTTTCTTTTCATTTTAGAGATTCAGAACTTTGGATATAATGCATGCAATTTTACTAAGCATTGACGAGATCATTATTCACTTAGAAACTCTACCAAATTCACTTTCATTTGAAGAGTATGTTAATGAATGGTTTTCTGTATATCCTGATAATTCTGTATAATCCTCTGTTGAATTTCTGATACATTTTATCTTCTGAGATAATTAGGTAGAGTCAGAGGACAGCAATGGTTCTACAAGATTAATTTATTACTTTTCTTCTACATAGAAGCCTCAGGGTTTAAAACACTTCATGATTGAATATTTATTCCTTATTTAATTGAAGTTACAAGTTCTTTGTCTAAAATAAATCAAGATAAAGCATTCCGTGGTGACATGAAAGTTTTCTTCTGGCATGTGTTGGTGGGAACTTGGGCACTGGTTTTTCTTTATGGGAAAAAACCCTTTTTATCTCATGCTGTGAACTTTATAAGTTCTAATACAGAACATGTTCTTGATGGGAGCCTAATGGTTGTAAAGCCACGAGAACAACAGAACTGATTTTATATTTTAAGGTATGTTACTTTTGGGGCATCTGGGTGGCTCAGTCGTTAAGCATCTACCTGAGCTACCTTTGCTCAGGTCATGATCCCAGGGTCCTGGAATCCAGCCCCTCATCGGGCTCTCTGCTCAGCAGGAAGCCTGCTTCTCCCGCTCCCTCTCCCACTCCCCCTGCTTGTGTTCCCTCTCTCCCTGTGTCTCTCTCTGTCAAATAAATAAAATCTTTAAAAAAATATATAAAGTATGTTACTTTTCTTCACCACTGAGGAAAATCTCTCCGTTCCACACTAGAATTAAATCTACCGTTTGATTTCCTCCTCTTGTAGTTGATAATATCCCTTTCTTGTTAAAAGGAATTTTTAATAGCAGAGAAATTGTTTCCTCCTCATAGAAAATTTAAGAAAGAGAAAAAGAAAACAAATGAAATAAGATAGTAACAATTGCCATATGAATTTTTGATGAAAAAAATTAAACTTCTGAAGTCCTCAAAAATTAAAAAAAGAACAAGGCTTCAAATCTAGAGCAACATTTATTTCCAATATTAAATGTAATGTCTGTGGGCAATCCTTTTCCCTTGGGGGACTTTGAAGCAAACCATTTACTTTTCAAGGGTGCTTCTTGAAAGAAAATGTCGTTCCTTTTAAAACCATTCATTTGAGAATTATTTGACTTGGATTTTAGCCCTATTATTTTTGCAGCATAAGATTTTTTTTTCAGAAATATTTTTTAGGATTGATTTGATCCATCATTTATTCACTAGAAAGACTCTGATTTTTAAATCAGTGTTGGTTAGAAGCAAAGAAAAGATATCTAGATAACTTAAGCAGGGAAGCTTCCCTAAATGAGTGGCAAAAATATTAGCTCATACATGGTTGGGAAAAAATAGAAGTGCTTATTCCTAGAAGTATAAGATTCAAAAATGTATCCTCGTTAAGGTGAAATATTCTTATTCTTATTCTTCTTTTTTAATATTATCAGGATGGGTAGATGGCCTTTTTTTTCCCTAAGATTTTATTTATTTGAGAGAGAGAGAGAGAGAGAGAGAGAGAGAGAGAGAGAGAGAGAAAGCATGAGCAGTGTGGGGAGGGGCAGAGGGAGAGGGAGAAGCAGACTCCTGGCTAAGTGGTGAGCCCAATGCAGTGCTCCATCCCAGGACCCCAAGATCATGACCTTTGCTGAAGTCAGATGCTTAACCCACTGAGCCACCCAGGTGCTCCTAGACAGCCTTTTAAGTACTGTACATTTTTAGAAATAGTTTATTTTCCTGGCTAAACAGAATCCAATTGATTAAAAATGACAATACTTCCTTGTTTTTTTAAAAAGAGCCTATGGAATGTTTTGCTGAAGCCTTTTTTTTTTAAGATTTATTTATTTACTTTAGAGAGAGAGAGACAGAGAGAGTGAGCATGAGTGGGAGCAGCAGAGGGAGAGGGAGAGAGAGACAAGTGACTCTGTGCTGACCTGGAGTCTGTCAAGGGGCTTGAACTCACTCTTAAGATCATGACCTGAGCCAAAAACCAAGAGGTTACTTAAACAACTGAGCCACCCAGTCACCCGAGTTTGCTGTAGCTTTTACTACATGGGTGGGAAATCGTGAGAAGGCAACCGAGAGCCTTGCCAAAGTGGAGGTGAGTTCTCTGAGTCGTTGATATTCTCTCCTTTCCTGATTTCTGAGATACAGTGCAACCCATGTAATTAGAGGAAAGAAAGAGGTAAATTCTGTGCTCTTTGTAGTCAGCAAATTTGATTCTGAATTCTCTCCTATGGGCTCAGAATACAAGAAGGTTTGGAGAGGTGAAAATGGGCATGGAATGGGGAGGACTTTCTTGGTGACAGGTGTTAATCTCTCTAGTAGCACTCCACTAAGGCCTCAGAGACCATTTGTACCAGCAGGTGACAGCATGAGACAACCACCGGGTCATGGGACTGGGGGAAGGAGGAGCAAAAGAACACTGAGGTGGAGTAATATTGAGGGGTTAGAGGGTAGTTGGTGTCATTGGTATTAACAGAAAGAGGGGCTGCTCAGGGAACTGGGGGTGTGATGCCACTGACCCTTGTAGAAGTTTAACTACATGTAGATGCCTTAGAAATCATTAGGTCTGGGGTGCCTGGGTGGCTCAGTTAGTTAAGCCTCTGCCTGCAGCTTGGGTGCTGGTCCTGGGGTCCTGGGATCGAGCCCCGCCTCTGGCTCCCTGCTTAGTGGGGAGTCTGCTTGTCCTTTGCTCTCTGCCCCTCCCCATCACTCCTGCACACTTTCTCTACCTCTCAAATAAATAAATAGAATCTTAAAAAAAAAATCATTAGGTCTGATGCTTAGCAGGTAGAGGAGAAGTATAGCTTTGAGAGGAGACATGGAGTTCAAATGTACACATGGCCCAAAAGTGAGAATAGCAAAGACAGTTCATACAGTTAAGAGCAGCATACTTTATTTTGGATGCACAGTTTTATAAATCATTAGTCATTGAGCAAAGTCAGAAGGAAAGTGTAAATTCTGACAAGGTAAAACTTTTTACCTGTCTTATTTATCACTGAATCTCTAGCATTAGAAAAAATAGGTGATTAATAATTATTTGTTTAATAAGTGAGTTAATTATCACAAACCAATTTGTAATCCTCGAAGGGAACAAATGGATTCAGATAAGGAAAATAAACCATAAACACCCAAAGCAGAATTGAGATGGGCCTCTAGCTACTTCCACTTAGATCTCCTAATCCCCGGGGAAGGAGGGATTACAGTTCAGCAAAACCACACCTGTAGGAGACATATGGAATGGGCTTCAATGAATATTTTATGAAGCATGTATGGTTTGCTGTTGAGTTGCTTCAATAATTTTTCACTAGTTTTCTTTTTTTTTTCCCCTCTACAGCCCAAATTTAACAAGACATTTTTGTGCTCTGTAAATCAGATATTGAATCAGGGGTGGCCCTGACTACCTGGAAGTCACTCAGAGCACTGGAGCAGGGGTTTCCACTTCTCCTGTGGGGCAGTGTCATAAACGGCATTCTCACAGGGATTAGCATTGGACCCATCCTCTGGTGTGCACTGACCTGGGTTCAGTTAATACAGAGTGACATTGCCTGTCATTAGTTTCCTGTGATTCTTCCCTTGACCATGTATTTACTGCTCTTGCAACTAACTGTTCCCTATGCTCATGGCTCTCGGCCCTTGTGTTCCTACCCTAAGTCCCTCAAACACAAATCTCACAGCTTCTACAGTCTCTAGTAAAACTCATTTTGGTATGCCTCAACTCTTCTAACTACCCAGTTACAAAGCCTCAGAGTCACTTTTAAAAAAATATTTATTTATTATTTTGAGAGAGAGAGCAGACAGGGGGAAGGACAGAAGGAGAGGGAGAGAGAATCTTAGGCAGACTCCAAGCTGAGTGCGGAGCCTGATGCAGGGCTCGATCTCCGGACCCTGAGATCACAACCTGAGTTGAAATCAATAGGTGGTTCCTCAACTGACTGAGCCACCCAGCCACCCTGGGAGAATCATTTTTAACTCATTCCTGCCTGTTGTCCCACCAAGTCCAGTCGATTCTATAAAATGCTCCACAGCTGTTTCTCGGTCTTGGTCCTTTTCACCTTCTGCCTCATTCAGTGCATTAACTTCTTAATTGGTCACCTGATCTCCTAAAACTATCTTTTTCAGACATACCATGGTCAGAGTTTTCATCCCAAATTCCCACTTTGACCATATATCTCTCCTCTTCAAAAACTCCCAGTGGGGACACCTGGGTGGCTCAGTTGGTTAAGCAGCTGCCTTCGGCTCAGGTCATGATCCCAGGCTTCTGGGATCGAGTCCTGCATCCGGCTCTCTGCTCAGCAGGGAGCCTGCTTCTCCCTCTGCCTCTGTCTGCCACTCTGCCTGCTTATGCACTCTCTCTCTCTCTCTCTCTGACAAAAAAAAAAAAAATCTTAAAAAACCCCCACAAAACTCCCAGTGGCTTCTTAGTACCCCTATTCTATCTTTCCTTTGAGGACCTCTATGATCTGCCCCCCCAAAACAATCCAATATTGCCTCCTAATACCATCCTTCTGGTCCAGTCAGCCTGTTTCTTATTCCCTAGTTCTCCAGAAAAGCTTTGTTTGTTTTGAATTCTGTGTTTTTATCCATGTTATTCTTCACTTGGAAAGCTCTCCCTTGCTACAGGCCCATGTGAAATCTACTCCATGGATCTACCGTGAGTAAAACAAGTTGTGTAAAAGCTAAAGTTCAGTTCCTGGCTCATAATCTGAAGCTATATCTATATCTATATCTATATCTATATCTATATATACACACACACACACACACGCGCGCGTGCGCACACACACACACGCACACATATATGTATATATATTTAAAATAGCATTAACCCTGGAGGCTTTAGAAAGGACCCTGCTCTCGTAAATGGCCAATGACCACTTATAACCCAGAAGATGAATTTAGACAACCAAAACTAAGAATGAAAGAGAATAAAAGAAGTGAAAGAATGTGATTAAGAGTAGTACTGACACATCCTCTCTTTTCATGCTCTGCTAAGTGATTTGACCCCTTCTTAGAATGAACTGCAGCCATATTTCATTTGAAGAGCTCAGAAATAACAAATTGCCAATAAGCAGGGCATTTCATGGATGATCTCACTAGACTGGTGACCAAACTAATTTTCAACAGCTGGAAGGACTTATCTCCCTCACACAAATCATGTATAGTTCAGACTTTGTGGAGAAAATCCCTCTGAAAAACAAACAGACTACACATCTCTTGTAAGTGAAGCATGATTTAGGATGATTGAAAAAGAATTCTGAGACTTCTATTAAAAATATTTTTAAGTCACATTTTTATTTGCTCATAGTAATTGATTATTAATATTAAATAGATAGCATTTAATTCTACAATTGCACTAGGTACTTTATCTTCTTCAGCACTTTTGGATGTCTTTTGTTTTTGTTTTTGTTTTTTTTTTAGAGAGAGAGAGTGTGTGTGCACACATGAGCAGGGGAGGGGCAGAGGGAGAGAGAATCTTTTTTTTTTCCCCCAAGGGTACAGGTCTGTGAATCATCAGGTTCACATCTTTCACAGCATTCACCATAGCACAAACCCTCCCCAATGTCCATAACCCAGCCGCCCTATCCCTACTCTCCCACCCCCCCAGTAACCCTCAGTTTGTTTCGTGAGATTAAGAGTCTCTTATGGTTTGTCTCCTTCCCGATCCCATCTTGTTTCATTTTTTTCCCTCCCTACCCCTTATGACCCCCCGCCCTGCCCCTCAAGTTCCTCATATCAGAGAGATCATATGATAATTGTCTTCTTCTGATTGACTTATTTCGATTAGCATAATACCTTCTAGTTCCATCCGCGTCATTGCAAATGGCAAGATTTCATTTCTTTTGATGGCTGCATAGTATTCCATTGTATATATATACTACATCTTAATTATCCATTCATCTGTTGATGGATATCTAGGTTCTTTCCATAGTTTGGCTAGCAGGCTCCATGCTCAGCATAGAGCCTGGCGTAGGGCTCAATCTCATGACCCTGAGATCATGACCTGAGCTGAAATCAAGAGTCAGATGCTTAACCAACTAAGCCACCCAGGTGCCCCAGGAATGATTTTGTTTTTAAGTTGGATGGATCATACTGTACTTTTTTTTTAAAGATTTTATTTATTTATTTGACACAGAGAGATAACACAGGCAGAGGGAATGGCAGAAGTAGGCTCCTGCTGAGCAGGGAGCCTGAGGCAGGACTCTGGGATCATGACCTGAGTCGAAGACAGACATCTAACCAACTGAGTCACTCAGTTGCCCTGGATCATACCGTTTTTGAGTTATATTGGTCCCCAGCTACCACTAACCCCCTACACCCACACTTTTTACCACTTCTAGGCTGCTTCTTAAACTCAAAACTTTTAGAGAAAACTTTCAGTAAGGTAAATCTAGGCAACAGAAAGTTAGATATGCACAAGAATGCTGGCAGTAATATGAAAGCTTTTATGGCTTAGGACTAGAGATAGTAGGGGCACCTGTGTCGCTCAGTCAGTTAAGTGTCTGCCTTCAGTCAGGCCATGATCCCAGGGTCCTGGGACTGACTCCTGCATTGAGCTCTCTGTTCAGTGGGGAGCCTGCTTCTCCCTTTCCCTCTCCCCCTCCCTGCCCCGCTCATACTCTCTTTCTTAAATAAATAAATAAAATCTTAAAAAAAAAAGACTAGAGATAGCATGTCTATAATGATAGGTCTGAGAACACTCATTTATCAATAAATATTCAGTGAGCTCTTGGGAATTCCTAGATGAACCAGACACTGTTTCCTTAAAGATTGCTCTTAAGACCAACAAAAATAACCATAAGACGAGGTAGAAATGATGCTGGTAGGGATGGGTTGAGTGGTGGTGGTCAGGCAAAGATGAGGTTATCACTCATTATCAGGGAAGGCTTTTCTGAGGAGGCAGCCCTTTACCTGGGCTTGCAGGAGTTTAATATGGGCAAAGGGATGTGCTCCAGCCTTGCTGAATGCCCCTACCCATTCATCGTATACATTGGCTACAGATCTGGCTTAGGTTAGAGCTACATTTTGAGGCCATGCTCATAGCAAGGCTTGCATGGCTGTTGTAGGGACTGGATCTGCTGGCAACATTTATTTAACAGCTGCTCTCATTTGCCACAGTGTGTAACTGGAATGAGATGGCAGTTTGGTTTTTAATCCTGCTACAAATTGACCATTGCTTAGCTCATTCTTGAAAGATCCTTTGAAAAGTAAAATTCAAGGCTTGGATTTTCCCCAGTTTATCAGCATAGTATGAGAACATTGTGGAGAACTATTGGGTAGAAAATTTGGAGGGAAAGACAGATTCGAAATAAAGGATATCTTTAAACCCATATCTCGTTTGGATCACTTTCCCCAAACAGCAAAATATTACCTATACCTTTAAATGAAAGAAGTGGAAAAGGGTAGTTAAAGTCAACTTCAATAATTTGAGTATTATTTAAAAGAAATATGAGAATTTCTTCACCGATACTAGTTTCCGGCTCTTTGGAGATGAGAAATACTTTTACATCTATAATGAAACTATCTCCACCTTTATGTATATTCCACAAGACATTATTAAAGAACAGATGAGCTTTTAATCTCTGAATGTGAGAGATGTAATAAGCATGAGAAAGGCAGTTATTAGGCAGAGATGTGGTACAGAATGTCCAAACCAAATGCAGTAGTGACCTTCTTGATGATCCTCGTACCAGTGCCAGAGAGCCACTGGCTTTGGGTTGGCAGCCTCTGCTTCCTTTTCACTTTTACTAAAAATTAAACTGGTAGCGTCCATGGAGGTGTGGGGCCATGGTTTCTACCATCTGCACACAGATCACAGCAAGGCAGCTGTAAGGAGAGATTTCAGCCAGTGGCCGCATCCTCCTCGGCACTTTCAAATAAGAAACAGATCAAAACGAAAGACACTGATAGACAGCCAGCAGCCAGATCTCATTCACTTTGATTCAAGTAACCCAATTCCCCATCAGTGGGATGGAGACAGGCTGGGAGCCCACAGCCCTGGTGCTGGTATTGATCACCTGTCTTCTCCAGCAGCCTGCGGCTGCTCCTCTCCCTTCGTTTTGTGAGAACGCGCGGAAACACTTAGAGGAGAAGCAGGGCCGCCTGGGAGATTCCTGGGGATACTTGGAGGGGGGCGCTTAGTCAGGACATTCAACATTGTAGAGTTTCTGATTAATGCCTTCACCTGTTTTTGCTTTATTAAGTTGCATCAGGGTTAACTTTTGGGGGGCCTGGGGACACTACTGAAGTTATTCCTGTCCGTGGCACTTAGTAGAGGGAGGGAAGGGGCTACGAGTGTGGAGATACCAGGATTTTAGAAGAGAATAGACTTCATGCAGCCGGCTGCTCTTCTAGGCCTAGGGCGGACCTCAAGAAAAAGGTCGTCTATGTTCCTCCTATCTAGCAATCCTTCCCGCTTTGTACCTGTTTGTAAGTTTACTGCAGTATCAACTCTTGTAAGCAGTTAACATTAAGTATAAAAACATTGGACGCCAGGGTGGCTCAGCTGGTTAAGCCTCTGCCTTTGGCTCAGGTCATGATCTCAGGGTCCTGGGACTGAGCCCCGCATCTGGTGGGCTCCCTGCTCAGCGGGGAGTCTGCTTCTCCCTCTCCCTCTGCCTGCCGCTTCCCCTGCTTGTGCTCTCTCTCTCTGACAAATAAACAAAAATCTATAAAAAGACATTAACAACAAAAAACACCACCACATAGAAACACCTGGGATCTTTGTGCCACATTTCATATCCTCATCTTATAATGGTAAGTAAATTTTCAGAGATTTAGTATGGAACCCTGTTTTACTTTGACTCTGTAACTCCATATAAACTTTAGAAGACTGTTTTACACTTAGAAAGTGCTAAATATTTGGGCGCCTGGGTGGCTCAGTGGGTTAAGGCCACTGCCTTCGGCTCAGGTCATGATCCCAGGGTCCTGGGATCGAGGCCCACATCGGGCTCTCTGCTCGGCAGGGAGCCTGCTTCCTCCTCTCTCCTCTCTCTCTGCCTGCCTCTCTGCCTACTTGTAATCTCTCTCTCTGTGTCAAATGAATAAATAAAAATCTTAAAAAAAAAAAAAAAGAAAGTGCTAAATATTTGTTAAATGAAGTAGGTGAGTCAGATTTGATATATTGCCAGTTTATTTTTTGGTAATAGACAATAATTTTTCATTTTTTAGAATGATCATTCTTCCTATATTATACTGGCATTTAAAATACATAAGAATAGTTACCCTGTTTTCTTTTTTTTTTTCCTTTAAGTCTACCATTTCATCCCCTTCTCTCTCTTTTTTTTTTTTTAAAAGATTTTTATTTATTTATTTATTTCACAGAGGGAGAGAGATCACAAGGAGGCAGAGAGGCAGGCAGAGCATCCCCTTCTCTCTTTAAAATAATCTGAATTATTGTTCTTTGGGAGCAATCCTCCTTTAACTCCCCCCCCTCCTTGTTACACCCTAAAGCCATATTTTGATCTAAATAGTCCTAAATTTTAGTTTCTGAGAAATGTCAGAGAAGAGAGAAATCAAAGAGGAAAGAACACATGAGTTATTTCCTAAATGTAGGAAGTTTCTGTAAGAACAACTTCGAAGTTGTAACCGGCAACAAACTAAACAGTTTGAAACAGAAATGGATATTCTGTTTTCATTCTGGCCAGATACACGATGTCCTTCTAGTGCTGCCAGTGAATCTCCTTTGTGTTTGTGTGTGTAATAAAAACAAGTTTATGATTTTACAGGTAACCTAATGCCAAGATTGCAAAATAGAGCCTAAACAGTCTGCAAGAATACATAAATGTGAGAACGTCCGTCTGGGTGCACGTGTGTGAGATTAATAAGGCACATTAGATTTCCATTTTGGTGCTTTTTGGCATTCTCAAGTGAATTCCCCCAAAAGCTGGCGAGCCTTTTTGTGAAATCACTCCCGTGTTGTCATAATGAGTCTGATGACCAAAAGAGATATTCACGAGTTTTCTGAAGCACAGTACTTCAAAGCCCCACGTCACTCGAACATGACACAGCACAACAAAACAGAAGCCTAACATTCGGAATGGACACATGGAATGCCTAAGAAACTTTTAAAAACATTTAAAGTTGTAATATTTAAAAAATACAAATAAAGAATTAAAACAATGTTACTTTACCAAGCAGATTTCCATTCTTTTCTTGATATTTGAATAGCAAGAAAAGGGAATTTCATTTATGTAAGTAACTGAAACTGTACTTTGACTGAATTTGCATAGGTGTAGAGCATTCACACTTGGCTATGTGTAAAGCTGTCTTTTTGGAGTCTGCTCTTGGGAATCTCCCTGTATTTTCAATCTCCCAGGTGGCAGAATGGCATCATCATGATATGTGTGGATCTCGGCATCACAGCATTGGGGCTCCCATGCTGGTTCTGCCACTAACTGGCTGCTTGAATTCAGGCAAGAGAGTTGAGCCTTCTGAGTCTTGGTTTCTTCATCTATAAAATGAGGGAAATAATAGTACTTAGCTTAGAGAGATTATGAGAATCAAATAAAACAAACCACATAGCTCAATAGCTAGCTGTCAGTACTCATACGAACTCAGTAAATAGCTGTGATCTGATCTCAGGCATAACTAAATATGTTAGCTCTCTCAGGTAGTTCCTAATTGTGTGATGATGGATTTTAGTCGTTAAAATAGACGGGGCACTTTCTAATACTCCTGTAGTCTCTTCACATGGGTAAAGCCAATCAGTCCTGCAGAATTGCTTTATTTTCCCAAGGATATTGTTGGTGGCTGGAATAAATCTGGGTGACACATGGAAATAGTAAATGGAATTTTAGCCTTGCTGTTCTTCTCTCTCAGAATTACTATAATCATGTGGTTTACATCCCATTCATTTCATTTATCCATCCACCCGCTCATCCATCTACCCACTTACCCATCCACCCATCCACCCACCCATCCATCCATCCCCCTACAATACCCTCCAATCTAGGCATTGGATATATGACATGAACTAGATATAGTCCCTGTTCCTAAGGAGCTCACAAGAGGGGCAGGGTGGAGTTCAGGAAAGGGGGTGATGCCAGACAGTTCAGGAAATAATAATTCTACAAGGATATCAGTATAAGGATTATGATATGCATAGGATTTTGTGGAAACAGGGACACCACAGACTTCCCACATTGGATTTTAATATTCACCATCTCAGTATGAAAAGCTCTCTCTTTGATGATTTATTTATATCAACATGCAAATAAAATTGAAATGTTCGACAAATTAGATCAAGGCCCTTAGTTGCTTACTTGAATACACAGTTATTTAGTTATTTAGCTTTTCCCTGCCAGTCTAACCTTCTCAGTCATATTTAAAACATAATGTGTACATGTATTACTGTTAATATTTGAGAGGAGACTAATGTCTCACCAGGGCGTGAGGGCTGTAGCATGTTTAATATGGACCAGACACTCAGAAGATCCAGCTGAGGTGCAGTTAATTTGGGAAATTAAACCTTTGGAGTTTCATTATTATTATTTTTTTAAGATTTTATTTATTTATTTGACAGAGAGATCACAAGTAGGTACAGAGGCAGGCAGAGAGAGAGGAGAAAGCAGGCTCCCTGCTGAGCAGAGAGCCGGATGCTGGGCTCCATCCCAGGACCCTGAGATCAAGACCTGAGCTGAAGGCAGAGGCTTTAACCCACTGAGCCACCAAGGCGCCCCTGGAGCTTCATTATTTGTGTGTGTGTATCCACAGTGAAGAGAGAGTAGGAACACTTATATTTTCATTTATTTGGACATTAGTTAGCTAATTAGTATTTTATTAGTCCATCCCTAGAAACACAAAGACTTCCGGTCATGTTCTTACGCTCCTTTTTAGGCTGCTACTATGGAGGCTGTTTGTATCACAAATTATCACAAGTAAATTTCTTTTGAAATGCTAAGTGGTAATTTGAATAAGGGCCATCATCATCATCATCTTTGCTGCTGTTATTATTATTTTTATCAGGGCTTAAACATGTCAGAAGAGAAAAGAAAATCCTGTTGTCCTAAGGAGATCCTGCTCAGTTATACTTAAAATATTTAAATTCACACTGATTTGAATAAATAACGTTCACATCTATTGAAAGAATGAATGCTATAGTAATCCAGCTCTAACCCATCCTATCTTTACAGTGGTTCTCTGGTATTTATTTATTTATTTAAAGATTTTATTTATTTATTTGACAGAGAGAGAGAGAGAGAGAGAGAGATCACAAGTAGGCAGAGAGGCAGACAGAGGGAGAGGGGGAAGCAGGCTCCCTGCTGAGCAGAGAGCCTGATGCGGGGCTCCATCCCAGGACCCTGAGATCATGACCTGAGCCTAAGGCAGAGGCTTAACCCACTGAGCCACCCAGGCGCCCCTCTGGTATTTATTTTTAAGAGGGTATCAAATTACTAGAAACTTAAAGCCTGTATCCCTAATGGTTGTGAAACCAAACTACATTCGATTGTAGCTGAAAAAATTAACCTAACAGAGAGCCTGGATTTCAGTTTGCAGTCCACAAGACTTATATTTTTGTGTTTTTTTTTTTTTAAGATTTTATTTATTTACTTCACAGCGGGAGAGAGATCACAAGGAGGCAGAGAGGCAGGCAGAGAGAGAGGGGGAAGCAGGCTCCCTGCTGAGCAGAGAGCCCGATGCGGGCCTCGATCCCAGGACCCTGAGATCATGACCTGAGCCGAAAGCAGAGGCTTTAACCCACTGAGCCACCCAGGCGCCCTATTTTTGTGTTTTTAATGCTTTCATGAATAGATTTATCTTTGATATGTTTTCTAGCATCGATGATTCACTTCTGTGATAGAAAATAAATACAGAATAAGAAATGTGGGTTTCTGGGCACTTGGATGGCTCAGTGGGTTAAAGCCTCTGCCTTCGGCTCAGGTCATGACCTCAGGGTCCTGGGATCGAGGCCCGCATTGGGCTCCATGCTCAGCAGGGAGCCTGCTTTCTCCTCTCTCTCTGCCTGCTCTCTGCCTGCTTGTGCTCTCTCTCCCTCTGTGAAATAAATAAAATCTTAAAAAAAAAAAAAAGAAATGTGGGTTTCTGAATTTCTTGGTGGTAGGTAGATATTAGTGCTTTTGCAACCTTAACAGTTGAAATAATAAAAGGAAAAAAAATTGGTGAGGATTGAGTGGCAGCACAGATTGTATAGCAAGAAATGAACTTATGTGGCTTTTATCTCCGATACAGTGCTTTGGTACATTAAGCCTGAGGCATAACCTAGTGAATTCTTGAATCCTTCCTTTCTGATTAAGGTTTGATTTTGAACGTGGAAAGAGACCTAGTGTTTGATACCCATCATCTATTGCCTTCTTGTCTTTCCTGTTTCCTGAAGCTCAGATACGACCCATACTGTTTCCCATTTTTATACTACACAGGGCTGAGGCAAAGCTCCAAACCGCAGAGCAATGCAAGAGAGAAGAGAGGGGGCCGGATACACTGGAGGGCCCCCAAAAGCTCACAAGACACACAGGAAGGAGCAGACCTTCTCCTCATGTGGCCTACAGTAACACTGTGAATGCTTTCTGATCTTTCCACTACCAGGAAGAGGGGGCAGAGAGAGTAGGAAGAGGCAACATAGCTCATTTGTTCATTCATTACTCACTCAACTAATAGTTATTGAATGCCTATAGTGTGCCGATCACCAAGGTTGGTTCTGGGAATTTGAAGATGAATAAGTTACCATCCTTGCCTTCAAGGTGTTTCAGTCTAGCGGGAAGAGATTTAAACTAGCAATTAAAGTCGCTAAAGTAATTATTATAATGGGGAGCAGCTGTGAATAGCAAACAGCACGGATGTGGAGACCAATCACACTCACACCCTGTTGTGAGAGCTTCGTAACCCAGAAAAAGAGGGTGCTGACTGCCTAGGATATTGTTTCTTCATCTGTTAGAAAAGGGGAACATCTCTCTTGCAGCAAATGTTCGTCACGTGCCCAACAGAGGGCTTGGCATTGGGTAAAGGGCAGAGTGCGGGTGTGCCTCAGGAGCTAATGCAGGTCTCAGGGCAGTGGGTCCCCAGAGTCCTAAGTCCCAAGTCACACATGCAAGAACGGTCTTCCTGGGAACAGGGGCCAAGCACTAGCAAGGAGTTGCCATTGACAGAATTTAGTCCTTATCGCCCAGTTGGTCATTGTCACTAGGTAGCAAGATTTTAAAAGGAAACAACTTTGGCTGACAGCTCAAAAAATCTCATTTTCATTGTTGTCCAATTTCTGACACTTTAATGAGTTCCACATGACTCCCATTTTGCCTCTTAGCTCCTTGTTTACTTGAAGAACCCTGTACTTCTAATACCCTTCTTTTCTAGGCCTTCCATAGCTTTTCTTCTTGGCTTTCTCTCCACTCTCTGCTTCATTGTTATTTGAGAAGTACTAAGTTTTCAGCTTTCCGCAGTGGCAGTATCGTAGCCAATGAGGTTTATCCAAGGCGCGATTATTGCTAATTGAGAAGTATTAAGTTTTGAAGTAATAGTATATATATTATAATATATATGAATTGTGAAAAACAGAATTTGGTCATTGCTGTCTTTTTGTGAACGAAAAGCTATTGGTTAACGTTACGGAGCTCTTACTGTTGGGCACCACATGTTTCATGCATCATATCAGTGCTTCTCAGACTTTAGCATAAATACGTATCACCTGGGGAATCTTGTTAAAAGGGAGCCTCTGATTCATTCAGTTCTTGGGCAAAGACTGAGAGTCTTCATTTCTAGCAAGCTCTTGGGTAGTGCTGCTGGTCCATAGACTGCGTTTAGAAGAGCAAGGCATTGTACCATTTGAGATCCTGACGACAACACTACGAGGGATTATTTTCCCCACTTTACACATGTGGAAACTGAAGGTTAGAGGCATTATGTAATTTTCTCAAGGTTATGTTGCTAGAAACTAGCTGAGCTCAAGCTCTAAGCCTAGCTCTGCCTCTTGGTATAGTGTATGTTATCTGGGTTTTGGAAATGTCCTACAAAACTCAAGGGTGATCTAGTGCTACCTGAAATGGAATTTTTATTTCTAGTTATTTTTTTTAAATGCAACTTCTTTTCCAATTTAATTTCTCTTAATGCGGGATCATGTATCACATGGTGATTCAGATGTGTTAGATTTTGTTTCTAAGAATATGTAAAGTTTAGTATGATTTATTTGCCAAAATTTTAGTTTAGGAAACATGGTGCCATTGATGTAATCTGGATTGAACACAAGGGGAAATTGCTAGGGAAGGATGCATGTAAGGAAAGGAAATCCTCCAGCTGATTTATTGTTTTAACACCCAGTGTACAGTGTGCTACGATTTTCACAGACTAATGGCAAGGGGCACAGTCTCTGTCTTTAACAGATCAGATATACTTAAAAAAATTTTCACTTTAAAAAATCAATATGGTGGGCGCCTGGGTGGCTCAGTGGGTTAAAGCCTCTGCTTTCGGCTCAGGTCATGATCTCAGGGTCCTGGGATCGAGGCCCACATCGGGCTCCCTGCTCAGCAGGGAGCCTGCTTCCCCCTCTCTCTGCCTGCCTCTCTGCCTCCTTGTGATCTCTCTCCCTCTGTGAAATAAATAAATAAAATCTTAAAAAAAAAATCAATATGGTTCATAATAGAAAACTTGAGCAGGGAAGTGTAATAAAATAAAATAAAAAGTCTAAAATCCCACTTCTTAGTTTCAAAGCTTAAAAGGATACATCTGGAAAGGGCGAGCCACGACCACATTTACACAGAACAGTAAGAGTTCAATGTGGTAGCATCTTGCCATGAATAGTTTAAACATTGTTTTTGGCTTTGAGGGGCAGCGGGAGTAAAAGCGGCCCAGTTAGGAGTCCCCAAAGGATGTAAGATATGTGAATGCGCTGCTTCAGTCAGCTCTGAGTTCTGGGGGTATGTTCCAACTTTGCTAGGGGTCCCAGAGCTTGGCCTGAAATGCACAGCTGAAGATTTATGCTAATTGCTCTCCAACCTGGTCCGGGGTTACCGGCGCATGCGCAGTTGGCCGCTCGCCCTCCGAGGGCGCCTCACTGGCCCATTTCTCCCCCGTCGCTTTCTGTGCGGTCGGGAGAGCGGCAGGACTGCGGCGATGAGCAGTTACGGGTCTGAGAGGGAAACCGTCTCTAAGTGAAAAACACCTGGCGTCGAAATAGGCTCGGGGGTTAGGGGCAGGTTTCCGCAGGCGTCTCCACACACACTTTTAAGGTGCCCAAACCATCTTTACCAGCAACTAACTTGGAGACACAGGAATTACCTACAGGAGGAGGCTTAAGGGGCTAGAGTGGGAAGCGAAGGGGTGTGTGTGACGAACTCTAAAACTTTCAGCACGGCGTTCTCGAGATGCTCTAGGCTGTTTTTTCATTTCTCTGGGGAGTCCTGGTGCCCCAATTAATCCGTCGCTCCCCTGGGACCCTTTAAAACATTGCAGTCGCCATCGGGGGGGTGTCTCAGTAGGGACCCCTTCGTATTAAGTATTTAGCTCCACTTCCCCCACCCGGGAAGCCGACCCCTGGGGAAATCCCCAGACGCCCGGGGGTGGGGGTGGGGGTGTACGCTCCGCAACCCCGCGGGGGCGCTAGGCTCCCCCCGCCCCGGGCGCCGACCCCAGGCCGGGGCGGCGGCGCTCTCCCACCGCGCCCCTGGGGACTCGCAGACGGCTGCGAGAGCGGCCGGCGCGCTGGGCATGCTCAGTCGCCGGGCGCCGGGCTCGCGAGTCGGAAGCCTGTGC
>LNAC01000426.1:539554-569190 GCA_002007465.1 Ailurus styani
CCGCCGCACCCCCTCAGGGCAGGGGCCGGCCGCGGCTGCCGTCGGCGGGGCGTGGAGGAACCGCGGCGGCGGCGGCCGCATCCTCGCCGCCTGCCCGGGCCGGGCCGCGTCCCGGAGCCGTCGGGCATGGAGCCGTGGAAGCAGTGCGCGCAGTGGCTCATCCACTGCAAGGTGCTGCCCGCCAACCACCGGGTGACCTGGGACTCGGCGCAGGTGTTCGACCTGGCGCAGACCCTCCGCGATGGAGTCCTGCTCTGCCAGCTGCTCAACAATCTCCGGGCGCACTCCATCAACCTGAAGGAGATCAACCTGAGGCCGCAGATGTCCCAGGTAAGGGAGCCGGCGCGGGCGCCTCCGCCTCCAGCCGGCATCTCCCATTAATCATCCGGCTAATTTCTTTGTGTAAATGCAAACATCTAGGTGCGCGCAGCTTGCCCTGTCTCCCAGCCTTATGCTTTGGGGACCGCTTCGGCTTTTCGTGCCTTGGCTTGAAATGGTTTAGGTGGTTTAGATCTTCAGCGGAATGCCGAAGTCCTGCGTCCGGAGATGGTATGAGGATTTCGTAAAGACTTTCTGTGAGGCGGGGGAAAAAAACCCAAACCTGTCTTAGGGTGCCCTTCACCTACTTTTGTGCGTTTGTGCGTGTGTATGGCAACAAAAAGAATTTGATCCAGCTCTTTTACAATAACAATGGTGAGGGATAAACTGAGATGCTGGAGTGATTTTTGCCTCTAGTCTGTTCTGCTTTGCGTTTCGTCCCCATGTTTTCTTGAAAGAGGAACCATAACATAAATGATGAGTCTAGGAAGTGGAGGGCGTTCCGGTACCGTTATCTGTACAGGAATTACACTGGTCAAAGGGAGGAAAAGGGAGCACCGTGCAACGGTTGTCCCCGAAAGTCCCTCGAGCTTGTGGCCAGCTGGCGAGCTAGGCTGTGTTTACAGCTCTTCTTTAGCCATGTGAGAAGGAGCGAGTCCAGCCTCTCTCAGCAGTGACAGGAAACAAGAAGTTTCGCTAGAGATTGTGCTTTCCTTCATTTAGGGCTTGCTCAAGTGTGAGGTACATGCTTGGCTCCTCCAGCCTTGCCTGGAGGTGCCTCTTTGAGGGGTTAAAAAAAAAAAAAAGTAAAACTCTGGGAGGCTGTGTGCATCCTACAGTCAACTCAAAAGTCACGGCTCAGAGGAATAGTTTCGTGGTCCTGTCAGAAAGTTTCCATGCAGAAAGATCATAAACATCATACAGCACCTCTGTTTTCTCTTTGTAATATAAAAAAATCATCTTCAACTTAAAAGGGAGGAGTTGTCCCCTCCAGGACATATTTTATCACTAATCCTGAAGGATAGAGCCTCAACTACTTGGTAGCTAGAGCAGTGCCTTTTACAATGGAACTGACTTCATAAAATTGAATAATTACGTATTTAAGGTTAGAGCACACACATTCATCTTTTCACGTCAGTGTTTCACCAGGGTCCCTCTGCACCCCAAATTCTGCATCCCTTACTTATCCTATCTGCCTTTGGTCAGCTGGTTAGCAGTCCCCCAGACAGAACATGCTTGTAAGTGGTAAGAACCATGATTTTAGAAGTGAGATAAGTTATTTTATACTTTCCCATAATCCTGGGAGATGACTGCCAAATCTGTGGACCCCTTCAGAGTTGTCTCAACTCTGGATATCCTGTTAAGTTTTTTTTGTTGTTGTCTTGTTTTTGTTCTTTTTTAAAGATTTTATGTGACACAGAGATCACAGTAGGCAGAGAGGCAGACAGAGGGAGAGGAGGAATCAGGCTCCCTGCCGAGCAGGGAGCCCAATATGGGGCTCAATCCCAGGACCCTGAGATCGTGACCTGAGCTGAAGGCAGAGGCTTTAACCCACTGAGCCACCCAGGCTCCCCCTGTTAAGGTGTTTTGTTTTCTTTTGTTCTGAGAGAGAAACAGCACAAGCAGGTGGAGGGGCAGAGGCAGAGCGAGAGGGAGAACCAGACTCCCCACTGAGCAGGGAGCCGGATAGTGTGGTACTCGATCCTGGGATCATGACCTGAGTCTTTTTTTTTTTTTTAAAGATTTTATTTATTTATTTGATACAGAAAGAGAGATTACAAGTAGGCAGAGAGGCAGGCAGAGAGACAAGGAGAGGAGGAAGCAGGCTTCCTGCTGAGCAGAGAGCCCGATGCGGGCCTCGATCCCAGGACGCTGAGATCATGACCTGAGCCGAAAGCAGAGGCCTTAATCCGCTGAACCACCCAGGTGCCCCATGACCTGAGTCTAAGGCAGAGGCTTAACAGATTGAGCAGCCAGGTACTTGCTGTTAAGGGGTTTAACAGACATTTCCATTAAGCTGGAAGCTGCTGTTCTGAGCAACATTCTGTAGGGAGCTGCAGTTGGTTGAGTTTACAGATCACCGTTTTCTACCTGCCTTATAGCCTCAGGAGGCAGTATGGGTCAGAATGCTTTGGCCCACCAGCAGGGAATACAGTATTGTGTGCACTTCTGAAACTTCAGTTTCCTGGAACCCTCGGGTGTTGTTCAATAAGTGCTCAATAATCCATTTCTCTGGACAGCTGAGGATCTCCCTCTTAGAACCTTTATTTGAATGTTAACAGTGGATGAAAATCTTTTCAAGTGTTTTTGCTCTTTGTTGAATATAGTCCGTGTAATCTTTTTGATCACTGAGGAGCATCATTAATGAAAATTGAGCACATATGATGCTCTAAGAACTCGATTCCCTACTGGGGGTACCACACTGAACACATCAGGATCCTTGCCCTAAAGGAATTACTCCACTGTACTATCAAATAAGCCACCAGGTTATATTGAGGTAAACAGCTGAATGACTTTCCTTAGGCTGTTTTGATTTTTGCTTAAGCCTGTCCAGTCCTGAGATTTCTGTTTCCAAATTCAATGCAATTTTCTCTGTAATGTCCTGTGAGTGAGAGCTTCTCACAAAAGTGAATCCCTGAAGGCTAGTACCTGAGTATGACAATGGTTGTCTTTGCTTCCTTCTTGGTTTTTGACCACATTGCAGAGAGAAGGTTGCTGAACAGCTGAGCGCTAGATAGATAAGTCTGTATTATCCAGATTGTCATTAAATCCTTAGTGAAACCATTAATAAGTGTCATTTAAGGTGACCTATTTAACATGCTTACCGTGCCCAGCACTTAATAGGTGTTCACTATTAGTAAAATTACTTAACATTCTTTTCCTGCTGTCATACTAAGAGTAATAAATTACAATCAAAATCTTAAAACAATGACAAGGTGTGTAAACTCCTTTGGGCTAACATTTCTATTTCTGCATCGAACTACTGCCATCTTTCTAGCTGCTTCTGGTTATAAGACTTCTACCCCATCAGCAATATTCATATTGTATAGTGAATAACCTAGTAACCTAGTGAAATCCTGACAGGCAACCCAGCAGACTTTATTCTTCTGAATTTAGAGATGTCATTACAGTACTTGTGGCTTTTGCTGTTTCTGGTATCCTAAGAGTCATTCTGTCCAGCTGATTTATCTTCTATGGAAGATATTAATTTGAATTTCCTTATAGCACATGACCTTCTTGGCCAGGAAATAACTAGAGTTTTGTGGCATTTGAGACCGTGATGAACAGATATGAACAAAGGAAATTTTAGTTTGTTGGTGTTTTGCATATTGGCTGTTTTTAATTATCCTGTAAGAGGCTATAAAATGAGTAGCCTCTTTAGAGTATTTTTCTGTATTTTCTTCCATTTTCTATTTGCCTTCTACCTAGTTTGCATTAAAAAAACCCAAAACACAGCAAATAATTGCTCAATTATAGGTTTGAATCTTGAGGTTTTAAGTCAATTATCCTTCAAAATAGAATTATAAATGGGATCCCAGTCTTGTCTTCTTCCAGGCTGTGCATATCAAACTCTTTTTAGTCTTGCTGCATTGGTAAAAGGAGGATCTTCTTCAGTTCAGAAGCAAGTACCTTTTTTATGGGGCACCTGGGTGGCTCAGTTGGTTAAACATCTGTCTGTGTTTGGCTCAGGTGATGATTCCAGCATCCTGGGGTTTGAGCCCCATATTGGGGCTCCCTAACTGGGGAGTCTGCTTCTCCCTCTGCGCCTCTGCCCTTCCACACTGCTACCCTCCCCCCCCATGCTTTCTCAAATAAATCAAATCTTCTAAGAAGTACTTTTTTTAAATTAATTTTTTAAAGTTTTTTTTTTTAAGATTTTATTTATTTGACAGAGAAAGAGAGATCACAAGTAGGCAGAGAGGCAGGCAGAGAGAGAGGAGGAAGCAGACTCCCTGCTGAGCAGAGAGCCCGATGCGGGCCTCCCTCCCAGGACCCTGAGATCATGACCTGAGCCGAAGGCAGAGGCTTTAACCCACTGAGCCACCCAGGCGCCCAAGAAGTACTTTTTAAAAACCCTGATCTAGAATTTCTTTAAAATGAATTAAAGAGGTAGACAATCAATACTTGCCCACTTAACACATTCCTTTTATAAAGAATAAAAATCTAGATGATTCATGAAAGTCCAAGAAATCTGGTGTCTGGATTTATTTTTCATCTGAAAGGGTGTTCTAGCTGGGATATAAAGCACATGAACAGTTCTGGGAGAGAAGAGCCTATCTGTGATAGTTGTATCTGGGGTGCCTTGCCAAAAGGCATGGGTTGTAGCCTTGATATCATTTTTAGTGGTTAAGAAGGTGTCTGTGAATGCCTATAACCAATCGTAGACTTGTTGATGAGATTATCTTACTATTACTATTTTGTAATGGAAAATTTTCCTTTATGTCCTAGGATGAGAGTAATACATCTGCTGAAATTACTGACCACTGTGTATGATATAGGTGAACTTTGAATTGTCTTAAAATATTCAGGCTTTCAAGGTTCTTTGAACAAATATCTGGTTCTATGTGCCAGGCACTGTTGTAGATACTGGCTTGGGGCAATAAACAAAGGGAACAAAATTCCTGCCCCAATAGGATTTATATTTTAGTGGGGGAAAGGGACAATAAAGAAATGACTATATATAATATGTCCTATGAAGAGATTTCAACCCAGCAAGGGACTAAAGCAAAACCTGATTCAATTTCATAGAAGGTAGTCAAGAAGGGCTTCTCTGAGGAGGTGACAATTGAGCAGGGACCTGAAGAGTAACGGAATGCAGTCAGAAGTATGGATGTTTGAAAGGTTACTGCTTGCAGAGGGAATACCAAGTGGAAAGGTCCTGAGGTCAATTAAGTGATGGGTATATTGGAGGAATAGCAAGGCCGTTGTGGCTGGAGGAGAGTAAGGGTGGGAAGCAGTGGTCATGATGAGGTCAGAGAAAATGGGAGCTCTTTTTTTTTTTTTTTAAGACTAATGTGTCCATGTAAGGACTTTGACTTTCCACTCTGAGTGAAATGGGAAGTCCCTTGACCTAACTTAACTTTTCAGCAGGGTCACTCTGGCTGTGTGCTGAGAATAAACTGTAGAACAGCAAGAATGGAAACAGTCAGGCTGGGTGCCTGGGTGGCTCAGTGGGTTGAAGCCCCTGGCTCCGGCTCAGGTCATGATCTCAGGGTCCTGGGATCGAGCCCCACATCGGGCTCCCTGTTCAGCAGGGAGCCTGCTTTCTCCTCTCTCTCTGCCTGCCTCTCTGCCTACTTGTGATCTCTCTGTGTCAAATAAATAAAATCTTTAAAAAAGAAAGAAAGAAACAGTCAGGCTAATACAGTCACTCCAGCAAGAGTTGGTAACTCTGACCAGAACAATAGCAGGGCAGATGGCGAGAAATAGTTCAGTTCTGTGTATGTTTTGGAGGGAGAGTCAGTAGGAGTTTGAAGGTGCCAGATTAGGTGTGTGAGAAGGAGAGAGGAGCCAAGAATGACTCCATAATTTTGGCCTGAGAAACTGGAAAGATGGAGTTGCCCTTACTGAGAGGGAGAATGCTGGAGCAAGGATAGCTTTTGGTGGATGTCTGAAGAGCGCAGGGAGATCTGGAGTCAGTTGTGCTTGGAATGCCCTGTATACATCTAGGGGGAGATGGTGAGCAGGCAGCGGAGAAGCTGGGGATATAGATGTGAATTTTGGAGTCATCAAGGTGTAGGTGGTATTTAAAATCATGAGACTGGATGATAACACGTAGGGAGTGGTGTAGAAAGGAAAGGTTGAAGGATTGAGCCATTGGGCCTGCCCGTGTGTCAAGGGTAGTAGGATGAGAGCCTGTAAAGGAATTGAGGGGGAATGGCCATGAGGCAGGAGGGAAATTTAGCAGAGTGTGGTTTCAGGAGACCAAGTGAATAAAGTGTTTTTGGGAGATAATATGAGTAGACCTGTCAAATGCTGCTGATAAATCAAGTAAGAAAAGGATGGAAGATGGACTGTCCAAAATGAAAGTTTTGGGTGAGTTGACAGATTTGGTATGTGATAGACAAACATCCTTTGGAGAAGAGCAGATAGGAGGAGAGGATCAATAATACAGAGAGCTCTACAAGTATGACCCCTCTCTGGGAGTATTGTTGCTGTGGTGGTGGCTATGGGAAAAGAAGAGAGATCTAAAGGGTTGTTTCCTTACCCAATAGAATTTTAATTTTATACTTACTAAGAGAACTCTCTTAGTTCTAGACAAATTTTGTCGTATGGCAGTTTTGTATATGTGTGGAAAAAACAAGTGTATAAGAAAATAAATTAAATGTGTTTCTAAAACTTTTCACTGAGATTGCTCCTCTTCTGAGTGCCGTTTCCTCTGTCATTGATTTTCCATGTTTTTACTCTGAGCATCAAGTGTTGGTGATGCAGCATTTCTAAGAGTATACCACTGCTGTCCCAAGGATTTCCTTCCAAGCTACTGATACGCAGTTGGGCTTTAATGCTGTTACTACTTTTTCAAAAAAGTTTAAATATTTTTGCTATACATAATTGTACATTGTTTTAAAAGGTATGATTATATTAGTTTTAGCATTACACTGGGTGTTCCAATAGATGTCTGCACTCACTGCCCTCTTTCCCCCCAACAAGGTGGTGCTGAGCAAAGATGACTGGGTTATACTGAAGCTAGGTGAAAAGGCGGCCTTGTCCAAAAAGTGTGGTGTGCACAGTTGCAGTTCTAGTCTATCAGTTCAAAATCATTATCCGTCTTCTCAGAAGTTGGTAAGCTCTTTCCCATTTGTGAGATTATTCTCCTGGATAACCTGTCAGCATTAATATTAAACTTGATACCAATTGAGATCTTTCCATGTAAAGTAGTTAAGTCCTATTAAGGCACCTTAAGTACTTGTTCTGTAGGTACACTTGATGGTTTCCCCTGGACTCTCTGGGAACCATAGCCTGGGATAAAGGATCAAGTGCTGAGACACTATTGGTGAGGTACTATCCCGGGGCTGCCACGGTGAGAGAAATGAAAGTGTGTGTCTTGTTTTGTGGATGGGGAAAATTGTAGCATGTTGGTAATGCAGACAGGTTTGATTCAGTATGGATACCAGTTTCCTAATTTTCAAATAAAACAGTTTTCAAAATTAAACTCGCTATGGCATTTGACATGGCCTTTTTTGCTCCTTCTGAAACTGTCTTGATTCCTACCACACTACATATTTCTCATTAACTCATTGCTTTCACTATCCCCTTGTTTCCTTTGCTGGTTTGTCTCTAAACATTCCATAGAAATTTGAATTTGCCTCCTTCGTGGTCTTTGTTCATAATCTTTCATGTGTCTTACGTCACTGAGTCATGTTAGCTACTTTTCATACCTCGATGGACCCCGCATTCCTACTGGTAGCCTATACCTGCCTGTCACCTCCACCTCTATTGGTGCAATCATTTCACGAATGGAGTGGTGACAATCACACGACCAGATTTCACTGTGCAAGGTACATCAACAGCAGAGGGAAGGATGGGTGTGAGCAGGGCTCCTGCTGAAGTTGTCAGGGGAGGAGGGGGCCAGTGAATGTCATGCCAGAGAAAGGTTGAGACAGGATAGAGAAGGACAAAAAGATGGACATGTTGGAGAGTTAGAACCCACAAGGCTTTGGGGCTCTTTGATACGTTGAGAGCCAGGAGTATCTAGAATGAGCCTGTGTTTCAGGCTGGGGTGAAGGGGGGACTTGGACAGGGAGGCAATATAGAGGAGGTGCAGATTTCAGAGGGAAAGGGAGCACATTCAGTTTTAGCTGTGGAGTTTGAAGCTATTATTACCCTCTTTATGCTCAGTGTCAAGCATCCTTTTCTCTTACTATTTTTTTCTTTCTGGCTTATTCTAATACCTAAAATCCAACAATCTTTTGAACTCTTGGTCCTACCACCTCTTCACTGCCTTCATGTCTTCATTTCCTTCCTCCGTAGCTTAAATACTGCAGTCATGATAATTCCAGCTTGATTTGTGATACTTGAGTAAAGTGTAATCCTGGTTAAATCCAACTCTCCACTTACTCTTGCCTGCTACTTGGCTGCTGCATCTGATGGAGGAAAACCTCTGACACTCAGACTGTTCTTACTTTAAATTCGTGGTCCCTAACCTCAGCGGGGCCCTGTAGGCTACCCAGCCATCTGATTCCAGTTCTCTAGACCAGATGTTCTCAAAGTAGGGTCTGGGGACTTCTGGCAGGGTTCCAGAGATAGATACCTTTAGGAGTTCCATAAGGTCAACAATCTTTTTTGTGATACATTATTTGCCTTTTCTTTAATTTTCTCACAAGTGGAGTGGAGTTTTCCAAAGGCTGCGTGACACTGCTGAGGTCATTGCTGGGATGGACCATGGATTATGTGCTTGTAGGTTAAATATTTCTCAGTTGAGGTTACTAGTATTTTAAATGTTGATAGATAAAATCCCCATAAACAGAAGTTGCCCCAATTTTTTCTCAATTACTTTAAGAGTACAACAAGATCTTGAAACCAAAAAGTTTGAGAACTTCCCTAGACCATTCACTTTTTGCGGTGGTGGGGTGGGGGGCGGGGAAGCTTTCACTTTGTGACTCTTCCAGATGACTACTTGTACATTTTCTTGAAACAATGTTACATTAGTTTCAGGTGTTTAACCTAGTAATTCAACTCTGTGCATTATACTGTACTCACAAGTGTAGCTACAATGTGTCACTATACAATGTTATTATAATACCATTGATTATATTCCGTATATTGTCATCTCTGACTTTCTCATTTCATAAGTGCAAGCCTGTATCTTCTACTGCCCTTAACCCATTTTGCCCATTGTCCCCCCTCCCTGGTACTTTTTCTTGTTGAATCTCATTCACCTTTGTCTCCATTCTTCCATCTTCTCTGGTGACGTTGCTTCTTGTCTACTGAGAAAACAGACCATCAGGAGAGCTTCCTCAGTCTCCCCTTCTTGCATCTGTGTCCATAGACGATGCTTTCTCTCCTGTTCTATGGGTGGATTATCAGTGCTCCTAGAGAAGGCCAGTCCCTTTGTCACTCTATCCCTGGAAAGCAGGAAAGCATCATCTGTTCTCTTCTGGATCTTAGCGTTTGAATGCACAAATGCTGTTAGTTCCCTCATTTGATTCAGGATATATTTTCAAGGTAGAGCCACAGAGGCTTGCTTGAACATTGGGTGTGATGGAGAGTGAGGATTTCTAGGGGTTTACCTGAACTGCTGGGGCAAGTGGTCAGTCAGCCTCCTTATAACTGTTCAATGGTTCCTTATGGACAATGGGATAAAATCCAGATTCCTTAGGAAGCATGCAAGACCCTGTTGTCTAGTTGGCTGCAGGTGTTTGCTGTATCTCTCAGTGCTCTCTTCCACTCTGTGCTCCTGAGCTTTTTGTGGCTTCTCAATGAACTGTGCTGTTAAATGTCCTGTCATTGCATGTGCCCACTTCTCTGCTTGAAATGTCCTTATTTGCGTGATTGGAGAGTCCGTTCAAGAGTCATCGTGGCTGATCACTTACTGCTTTGTGCCACACTGTAGTGTACACAGGCCGAGCATGACAGTCTTTGCACTGTCTTGCAATACTTTGTGTCCCTTCCAGGCTGTGACCTACTCGAGGCTGCCATAGGTTTGTTCATTTATATACATCTCTAAAAACTGACACCAAGACTCATATATTATACACACAGACAGGCATAAACTAAATTCATGGATGGGAAGTGATGACTTTGTTTACTACCTTTCCAAATATATCTATAAATTTTAATAAGATGTACTTGGCACTGACATTAAAAGTCAAAAACATCTGTTCATCATGTGGCATTACAAATAGCTATTACTTTACCACCTGAGTGACCATCAGAAAGTGTCTAGAACTGTTCTTTCTTCTTTGTGAAATAGGCGTAATCAAAGAACCTACCCTTAGGGTGGCTGTGGAGACTGAATGAATGAATTAGCTGTGCACTTGGCATGTAACATACTCCAGTGGTAATGATTTTTACTGTGATTATTACTACTTCTGCAGAAACGTACAAGGCAGAGTGTTAACACTTCCCATGAATTCTCCTTGTCACACCACCATGAAACAGTCACTGTTATTCCCATGTGAGAGTGACTGTCCAAGGCTGAGAGGAGTTTAGGGTTTGTACTAACAAGTAGTTCTGGGTGGAGCCACGATTTGAATTAGAATGTTTAAAGCAAACTGAGTTCCTTCAGCAAGGTTTTTGACACACCTGAATGTGAATTGTGGTGAGTTCACTGTATTGTTCTCTTGTAGCCTTTGCTTTAGAGGAATGTTCTCAGATTGGTTTTGTGGTTATCAATAATAGCACCTCCATACTAGTTACTGAGTAACTTTGGTTTCAGGGTATTGAATGTATCAACTGGATTTTATACACTTCGATCATCTTTTTTTTTTTTTAAGAATTTTATTTATTTGACAGAGATTACAAGTAGGCAGAGAGGCAGGCAGAGAGGAGGAAGCAGGTTTCTTGCTGAGCAGGGAGCCGGATTCGGGACTCCATCCCAGGACACTGAGATCATGACCTGAGCTGAAGGCAGAGGCTTTAACCCACTGAGCCACCCAGGTGCCCTACACTTTGATCATCTTATGCAGTGTAAAATGGGAGATAGACCTGACAGGTTTGTGATGGGGAAAGGAAATCTGGTAGAAAAACTGAGGAAAGTTAATGAGCAAACAGAAGAATGAGTGTAGCTGGTCCTTTTTGGCCTTTAATACTGTGCCTGTAACACCTGGTCTTGAGTGCGTGGTTTTTATGCTCTACTCCTGAGTGGGGTCAGGCTTGCCAAATTTCTCTGGGCAGCGGGAATATCATTGTTGTAAGTAGTAGACTTTCAAATGGTTAGTTTTTTGTTTTGTCTTTTTTTTTTTTTAAAGATTTTATTTATTTATTTGACACAGAGAGAGAGATTACAAGTAGGCAGAGAGCTAGGCAGAGAGACAGGGAGAGGAGGAAGCAGGCTCCCTGCTGAGCAGAGAGCCCGATGCGGGCCTCGATCCCAGGACGCTGAGATCATGACCTGAGCCGAAAGCAGAGGCTTTAACCCACTGAGCCACCCAGGCGCCCTGTTTTGTCTTTTGTGTGTGTGTGTCCCCACCCCCCGCCCCCCGTTTTATAGTCATTCTTCTTGTAAATGCATGGACACCTATTATTTACAATGTTATTTAGAATATTATACCCCGCCCCATTAACATAGATCCTGCATTGTGTGAAGGCCAGTCACAAGTTTGCATTTTGCCATTCCCCAATCTTAAGCATTTAGTGGACAGAACCATGAACAGCAAAGTAGATACTTCTGATTTTCATAGAATATTATTTTAGAATTTTGTGCTGCTATCTGAATGTGCTTTCAAAATCTGTGTTGTAAGAATTGTAGTCAGCCTTTGAATTGCTTGCTTAACAGGAAGCCAGCAGGATATGCCGCTCACATGGGAGTTCTCTAAAGGGTCAATTAATATGGAATAGTCAATGAAACACTTGATACTCACCTTCCATGATTTTCAAAGTGCTTGTCTTAAAATAGATCAGTAACAGCTGGCTTGAATAAACCAGCATCTTGCTCTGTGCCCACTAATGTCAGCAGCCTTTTCCTGGGAGCATGGGGTAAGACGGTTTAATGAAAAGGCTTCAGGCCAGGAGTCAGGAGACTGAGAGGCGCAGCTCTGTCTCTGACATGCGGCCTTACCAAATAGATACTTTTCTTTGTCTCTGCCTTCCATACTTAGAGCAATAATAGCAAATACGGACATGTCAGTAATACGCTGAATAGCCGCTAACATTTTTTATGCATAATAGACCTCATTAAGGAGGCATTATGGTTTCATGAGGAGAGCTTTGGGGCAAGACAAATGTTTGAATCCCAGCTCTGGCACAGGACTTGATGATTTTGGGAAAATTATTTTACTTGTTGAGTCTCCATTTCCTCATAGGCAAGAAATCATAAAACCTACTTTGCAGGATTGTGGTGAGAAATAATTTTTGTAAAATGCTTGGGGCATAGTAGGTACTCAGCAAGATTTTATTTCCTTCCTCCTCTCCCACATCCTTGATCCTCATGAGTCTAAGAGCCAGGAAGAACAAGATCTTATCACTGCTCTACAGAGAAGGAAATGGAGGTATGTGCACTGGCTAAAGGACTTTGCTCAAGGTCACACAGACAGGAAGTGGTGAAGACAGGACTTGAGTCTAGTTGTCATAATTCCAAATGCTGTGAAGTTTATCATTCCTGCTACCAAGCTGAGTCCTTCGATGGTGAATCGTGTGGGGAAATGCCTGGGAACACATTCGGGAAACCAGGCCTGTCCTGCAAGTGCACAGTGACCCTGTATTACCTTGCACTGAAGTTTACTGTATTTCAAATAGAAACACCTAAACTCATGAAACCAGTTTTCACTTATTTAAGAGTTTGATCTAGTTCATGGATTATTTGTTTTTTGGTAATTTCTTAGCTCTTCTGCTTTGTTTGGTTCTGTTTTTATGGGAATTTGTGCATATGAATATGCTCATTGATTAAGCCATTAATTTGTCTACTAAATATTAGGTTTTATAGTGGATACTGAAGGTTCAAAGGTAAGTAAAACTCAGTCCCTGATCCAGTGTGGCTTTTAGTCTGCACACCACAGATTTTACTTCAGACATGCCTTTATAAAACCAGGGTGGGGGAGGGGAGGGAGACCGGAATTTGAAAGAGCATGGCAAATGCTTGGTAGGGGGTAGTGCATTTTTGGATGCATTGATAATTTTGCTCTTGTGCGGGGTGTAACATGTGAATGTATGTGCCTGGCTCAAGGTGTTTCTGTCCTCCCCATAGACATTTGTCTAGTATCTCCTATGTGCAGGGTACTGGAGTCCTCAAGATAAATTATAGGAACTTTCTGCTTTTGTGGGGCTGGGAGAAAGCAGATTTGACCTCAGTCAGGTTTTTGCAAGCATGCAGAAAGGAAGTAAGTCATTGGATGCTACAAGGCAGGTGCAAAAGTGCATGCAGCTGGGTGAGAGAGATGAGACCAGAAAGAGAACAGACATGAGTGGTTACAGGAGAGGAAGAAGGCTTGAGAAAGAAACTGGGCGGGGAGAGTGTGTGAGATGAAGAATGTGCAAAGACCTTCAAACCTCAGCGATGTCTCCAACAGGACAGTTACTCAGAGCAGTAAGAAATATCCTCCATAATATTAATACTGAAATATGGCCGCACCATTTGCATTTGGCATGAAGATGTTAAGTTACAGGACTCTGGTGCATAGCCTGCAATATCAGATGATGGCCTGTTCTCTTGAATGTCTTAAATGTTGAGGGAGCAGAGACCATAGAAATTCAGACTACATAAGAGGCATCTACAGCAGTGTCCAAAGCCTGCTCTCTTTCTGCCTCCTGACTTGCCACCTCTCAGTCCCTCTTACCTACCTTAACCATTCATTATTCTCCTTGTGCTCTTTGTTGACTGATACCTCTTCCTTCGTTGGTACATCTTTTTTCTTGGCTGCATACTCCTGAGTCCTGCTCGAATACGTGGTCAGACTTTCCATATTCATCCCCAGTTCCCTTCATCTTCTGTGACCTCAGATGGGGCGGTCACCCCCACCCTTCGGTGTCTTCACAAGCTTTCCTGCTCTTGCTTCCAAGCCGAAGAGGGTTGTTGAAGTTCACTCACTAGCCTGTGTGGACTGCCCAGCTTCACTGCAACTGGCCATGGTGCTCATCATCGCCCCTTTGCTGTACTTCCTGTTACCCTCTTGGCTCCTTATTCCAGATCTCTAAATCCCCGACAGAGTCCCCAGCTTTCCCCCAGTCCCTGCAGGTTCACCTGGTTTTTGTCATTACCATCCGGTCCTCCTAAGTCTTGTCTTCGTGTGGCCCATCCACCCCCCATGGTGGTGACCACTCTTACTGTTACCAAGAGTAGCAGCTGTCCCAAACTTTATAAGTTTTATTTATGCACACATTTTTGCTGCCTTCTTCTTGGTGGTGGTGGTGGTGGGAAGTTTTGGGTTTTGAAGAGAATGTTTAACAAATCAGAAGCCCAGAGAGGACCAGATGTAGTGAAAACTTTGATTCTGGGAAATTGGACACCATACACGAGAGGTGCTTTTTGGTTTGTGGTCTCCAGAAGCCAGTGGTGTGCTTGAGTGAACATCCACTGATGAACCAGAAACTTAAGTCCCCTTTTTCAGTTCCCAGTGGCAACAGGCTGCCTGTCCTTTTTCGCAGCCAGTTTACAGCATCTGTTTTCTGCAAGCTTTTTATGGGGGGGGTGTGTGTGTGGATAATATTATCACTCAGTTAAGACCACTTTTCCTTAACTGTGTATGCGGTGCCTAACAGAGAAAGGATGATTCTGTCACATTAATACTCCAAAATGTAGATTTGGCAGAAAATTATTCAATTCCCTGGCATTTGACCTTCAAATATGAAAAAGCATTTGTTGGCTAAAGGAAGTTAGTAAGCTTAGGCCACAGTCAGCCACACAAGAAATGCTCGAGTTGAGATTATTTATGATGCAGAGTACTTGAAAAGAGAACCTTGTGTTTTCCCATAAACTGTACTTGGGCTTCAGTAGAATATGGCAATCTATCCTCAATGAGGAGGAAGCAGGAAATCTCTGGAGTTCAGAATGAGCACTAACATGAAAGATCTGGGTGCTACCAGAGACCCCGTTTAAGGAGAGAATATGTCATAATCACTGTTAACATCAGTTTTATTTCTGTAAATTCTAAAACGTGAAGCTAGATTCTTGGGAGTATTTGACTCTGCTAGTTAAATCTTTATTGAATGCTCAATCTTTCCAAATACATAGTTCCATTTATTGACCTTAGTTAAGAGTAATGAGAATTTGGTAAAGGATCTAATTTTTTTTCCTTTCGTGTTTAATAAATGGTTCACCAGTTTCAATAATGCATATAAATTTCTCACTTACCTAGCTAACCCTAAGCTATTTGGCAAGCTTGCCGACTTGGCAATTACCTTGCTGTGTTTTATGTAAAATAAACAAATGCATTTAATAATAAAATAATACCCTCATCTCTCTAAAGACATAAAATAGATTTCTTATATTCTTTATAAATGCAATAAGCTTAACTTCATTTACACTAACCATTAGAGTTCCTGGATTCTGACTTAAAACCCAAGGACTTTTCATTTACACACTATTCTCATAAACTCATGAGGCAACATTGTATAGTTGAAAGCACCTTGGCCTTGAATTCATCAACCTGGTTTTGGATTCTAGCTGTGCCACTTATAATCTTGGGTACCTTGGCCACTCTGATCTTGGTATTTCCACACTTATAAAATATCTATTTGCAGTGTTGTAAGGATGATGACTGCAATAATGCCCATTTGGTATTGAGCACTTAGTAGGTACACAATAAATGTGCCATTCCTTTTCCTTAAGCCTTTTTTAAATCCAGGGAGATTACAGGTTGCAAGTTAAAATGAGAAAGAGGGACAACTAAATTGTTAAATTGACAATAAAACTGAACATTAACAACAACAACAAAAAAACCCAAAAAACACCCTATAAATCATGGACTCAAAAACTCAAATCACAATCTTAGACTGTGGAAAAATGCTGCCAAACTGACCCACACAGTGCACTAGGCTCTGGGAAGGATGGTCCTGTTTGAATGGACCAGTAGAGCAACTGATTGTATTATTCAAAGAGTTATACAAGTATGGAGCTGGAAAAGTCCTTAGAGGTAACTTTAGCTCAGCTCCTTGTTAAAAATGGGCAGTCTGAGCCCTTTGATTATGCAATGATTTGCCCAAGATTACTTGGTTTCCTGAGTAACAGTGCATTACTTATAACAGAATACTTAAGACCCTTGTCCTCAAGAGAAGTTTAAATCGTATTAATCCTTAAAAACAAAAAGTATTTGGGAAAGATTGGGAAATGATGGCATTCAGAATTTCTCCTGCGAAGTACTTAGAACGGCTTCACTCTTGCCTTCAGCTCTCTCTCCTTTCCTCTCTACCTGCATCTATCCATCCACTCTTGGATCCAGTAGTAGAGGGGAATCTCTGGGAATAGGGATACAAAGTGTCAGATTTTGGAACTCAAAGTCCTGGAAAAATGGACAAAGCATTGAAAAATGATTAGTTGACTCCTGAGCAACATGGGGCTTAGGGCTACTGATCCCTGGTCCAGTTGAAAATCTATATATAATTTGGGACTTCCCCAAACTTAGAGCCTGTTAATCAGCAGCCGTACTAATAACAGTTGATTAACACATATTTTGCATATGCAGTCTACTGTATTCTTAAAGTAAGCTAGAGGAAAGAATGTTAAGAAAATCATAAGGAAAATAAAGTCCTGCACATACATGTACTTAAAAAATCTGCATAAAGTGGACCCGTGTTGTTCAAATCTGTATTGCTCAAGGGTCAGTTATAAAAAACAATTTTGAAATGAGAGATCTGTTGCTTAAAGGAGTAAATCTCCACCATCCAGAAACTTAGCCACCCAGAATTACTCTGTTCCTAAGCTGGCTGTGGTTTTGCTGTTTAAAGCCAGATAACAGGTTACAAATTTCCAAGAATGAATATTGTAACACTAAAACATATGTTATTTCTCTGAAAATGATGCATTACATAAAATTGTGGACCATTTGTTCTTCACCTTTGTTTTTACCCTTAGTACCTAGCATAGAATGAGAGCTCCTATGAATGAATATCGAATGAGTTCCTAACACTAAGTTTAATATGGGTTGAATGAGAATGCCAGATTTTATGTCCCTTATCTTAATCATAGGAAGCAAAATATAACTTATACTCTGCCAGTTCTCCTGTAATAGCAGGCAGCATGGTATATTGAAAGAACGTGGACTTTAGCATCAGACAGGCCTGAGTTCAAATCCTATCCCACTAGATGAGCAACTGCGGGCAAATCCCTTCATCTCTCAGCATCTTAGTTTCCTTGCTTGTAAAATAGGGATAATTCTTCCTGCATAGTGTTGTGGAGAGCAAATGAGTTCAGAGGCAAAATGTCTTGCATAGCCCTAGAAGCATGATGGGCACTTAGTCATAATTTGGGACCCTTTCCTTCTCCCACCTTCTCTAATCTTTGCATGGTATAGAACTTTTCCCACAGTCCTTTTGGAATAACATTCTGTTGATCTTTGGTAAGTTTTCTCTTCTGTTGTTTTGTTTCTGCCATTGTTTTATTTAGGCTAATAGATCTAAGGGTATTAGAATATTATGACTTTAAAAGTGCTTTAACTTACATAGTTTTATCTACCTGTTGGTGATTTCATATTTGACAACTGTGATATAACAGGAGAAAACACTCTACCAGGAATTGGTAGACTCTCATTCAAATTCTGGCTCTATCACTAATCAGCTTTGTAATCTCTGAGCCTCTGTTGGCTCAGTTTCTCTGAACCTTCATTTTCTCTTTCATAACAGGGTTGGCGTTGTATACTGAAAAGAACACGAGCTTTACAGTTAACTTTCTGGATGTGCTACTAATAAGCTGTATGATCTAGGGTAGGCTCTTTCACTTTGTTCCCTCAGTGGTCTCCTGAGAATAACACTGTCTACACTGTAGCTTCTCATGAGGATTAGATGAGATAATGCATGACAAGTTCTGCCTCTCAGCTTTGCAAGTCATATACTTTTAATCAGCAAGTGGCAATAACAGTCCTTCCACTAAATACGATTATGGTTAGTATTAGTAATGCTTGTTTCCCTACAGATTTGAGAGATTCACCAAGAGCATAATTATAGCCAAAGAATTTTAGGAAAGACTAATTTCCTCAGGATCATGTAGGAAGTGGCAATGGAATAGTATGCAGCTATGAAAATAGTCCACTTGATAGGCTCACTGTTTATGTAGTCAGTCGCTTGGATTGCTTCCAGTTCCTTTATAGACAACATAACTATAAATGTCCATGTACATATTATTCCCCAGCTTCGGATTATTGCCTTTAACCTTATTTTCCAAAGTGAATCTTCTAGGTGAAAGGTTATAAACCTTTTGCAGTTCTTAATATGCTGCCTGATGGTTTGTAGGAAAGTGTTTCTAAATGACATAAAAGCAAATTTCTAAAGTTTTGGTATTATTTAGGTTCGATTTTTATCTGCTGGATGACTTTGAGTAAATTAACCTCACTAAATCTTCATCTATAAAGTGGGATGCAAGTAGCCACCTCACAATGTGTGTCAAGTACTTAGTTGGTGCAAAGTATTTACTGCTCAGCCTTTACTGCCTTTCCTGAAGCCATCTGTGCTCCCTCACCCCTCATCACTTGGATCATTGCCTTCTAATTGCGTATATTCTACTTTGTCAATGCATTCTCCCAACCTCCTCTTCAATGGTCTTAACATACACATGCTCACCCATAACATATGAACCCTTTTATAACTTAGAATGCTTCCTCATCTTTGAGGATGAAGAAGGCCCTTTGAGGTCTGACCTTCTTGTCCTCTGCAGCTTCACCTCCCTTCTCTTTTGCTCATTTGGCTGCAGCCATGTTGGATATTTTCCCATTCCCAGAATTTCACCCTATCTTTTCCCTCTAGACTTGGAGCTTGCCATTTTGTCTGTTTCTTGGTTTTTAAATTCTCCATTTATACAACTCATCTTCCTTAGAGAAGTACTTCTAGGAATTGATGTTCCTGCTATACCTAAGCCTCATGATGGCAGAGCCCACCTACATTTATTCACTGTTGAATTCCTGGGGACAAGCACAATGCCCAGAACATAGTGCTCAATAAATCTTTGGGAATGTATAAATAAATAGTAACTTATTAGCAGTAGGTATATAATAACTTACTAGCAATAAGTACAAGAAAGAAGAATTTTAGGTATAGTTTGTTAAAAGCTTTTGTGATTTCAAATTACTCTGTGAAATAAAATCTTGAAGTGTTTTCCAAAGTCTTTTGAAAAACCTTTTGTAATTTAGATCTTGCCTACTTTTTAAAAAAATTTTAGATCTTGCCTGGTTTTGTCTTCTATGATCTTCCATATTAATGAGGGCAAGTTGGAAGAGGGCAAATACTTGTAGCAATCATAGTTTAACATCAAGTAGTCTTTCATCTTTGCCAACACTTTTTTTTGTTAAAGATTTTATTTATTCATGTGACAGAGAAAGCACAAGTAGCAGGAGCAGGAGAGGAAGAAGCAGACTCCCCACTGAGCAGGGAGCCCAATGTGGGGCTCCATCCTAGGATCATGCCTGAGCCAAAGGGAGACGCTTAACCGACTGAGCCACCCAGGCGCCGCTTTGCCAATACTCTTCATCCAAGACCTATAACAACATTACCTGAACCATCCAGGGGGCTGGGCAGAGAATCATCTTAACCCAAATTGCACTAGCACTTAAAGATGAACATTCCTAAGAGATTAGATTATGCACGATCATTTCCTGGGACTTGAGAACTCCAGCCATTTTGGTTCATATTTCCCAGACAGGTAGCCTATTTTGTATTACATCATTAGCCTCTGCAAGTTCACAATTGTGCTTTGTTCATTCAGAAGGCGAGTTCATTTTTCCACTCATCTATTCAAACAGTTGTTGAACTCCTACTGTATTCAAAGCTCTGATTAGGCACTGAAGATCTTCCTCACTCAGTAGGAAGAGGAGCATTTACTACTTTGACCTTTGGGGACTGGGAAATTGGTGGTGGTCTAGTCCACAGGCAAGTGGCTTAACCAGGCACAGATGTTTGTGATGGGCACTTAGGCATTATCAAGTGCAGGGTGAGCTGATCCTAGCTGGGTTTTGTGGGTGGGCCGAGGCACTTAAACTATGGGTTTTGTGGGTTCCTCTTGGATTGGTGCTGTAGGTGAGGCTGAGGAAGGTGTTGATCTTCTTAGTCGTTTGGGGTGGACCAGCAATCGCTGCTTTTATGTGTTTTAGCCAAAGCCGCTGACCCGGACTTTGTATTGCAAAAGTGACAATGTTTCGGGAAGGCTATTGTGTGAGGTTCTTCCTTTAAATTGTGTGAATGAGGCCAAGGGTGGAAGTGATAAATTGGCTTTACCACATTCAGTTAATTTTTATTCCATGCCACAGGAAGGCCCTGGAGGGGCGAATCTTATGCAACTGTGTAGTTTATCTGAGGTCTTTGTAGACCACCTATCCTACAACCCACATCAACTGACCCACCACAAGCAGACCAAGAAAGCACCCTTTCTGCAGAGAGACTTTGTCTCAAAGTCAAGCAGCTGATGGAACAGAGCTAATACTGTCTAGGGGGAGAGAAGCATTATTTGAATGCTTAAACAGAAGTCCCTCCACACCAAAACATGAGTTATGTTTGCTCTGGATCTGTTGATTTATCTAAGTTCAGGCCATTGGATCCAAGAATTGTGGTTTCACCTATAGAAGAGTTGCAGATCTTATTAAAAAATCAAAAAGAATGGGAACCTCCTTAGTTTAGAAGTATATGCTGTGTTCTTGGTTTTATTTATGTATATTTTAACGATTTTATTTGACAGAGATCACAAGTAGGCGGAGAGGCAGGCAGAGAGAGAGAGGGGGAAGCAGGCTCCCTGCTGAGCAGAGAGCCTGATGCAAGGCTCAATCCCAGGACCCTGAGATCATGACCTGAGCCAAAGACCAAGGCTTAACCCCCTGAGCCACCCAGGCACCGTGTGTTCTTGGTTTTAGATAGACAAGTCCATGAAACAATTGTAAACCTAAACATTAAGATGATGATTAAGGTTAGATATCAGGGTTTTTGTTTTGTTTTGTTTTTTTAAGGAAATCAAGGAGGAACTGGAGTGGTTTGGAGAATTATTGGTCTTAACAAAAAGGGAGCAGACTGAAAAGGCTAATTAAGCCAAGAGAAAGGTTCAGAGATGTGAAATATGAAAGGAAAAGGAAATCTTAAGCCAGGATGGACAGACACAAAAAGGAAAAGATTCACTCTAATAGTACTACTTAGAAAGGGTCATGGGCTTATAGAAATACAGCAAAAGAGCTGAAAGTTCTTCACAAAAAAATTCTGGAAGACTGCAAAATGCCCCTTTAGAGATTCAGCCAGAGCTTGAAGCAGGAACAGCTGGAAACTTGAATCATGTATATGCATAAAGATTCTGGCTAGTAGAGGTTGAAATACAAGGGATTTTCTTTTCACTGTGGAGCCTGGCAAGTGTTTACATGTGACACCTTCTATGTATAAAGTGTTTTTCTGTCCTACTGGGCTTGTGGTGACAGCCCTGGGATAGCAATACCAACCAATAACAAAATTTGCAGGGAAAATTTAAGAGGGAAAGCCTTGAGTTATCAGCATAAGATACTGAAGAGTTTACGGAGTTTCAAGGTGATGAATTGATGTCATTGGAAAGCTTAGGCCCAGCCTCTTCACAGAGTTAGACTTGCAAGGGAAGGCCTGGGAAAGATGAGGTGCATTCTAGGCTTGGTGTGGCCTGGTGAGCCTAACGTCGCGGCTGGGGTTATCTAACTTGGGAAGCTAGCTGTTCACTTCCACCCACCTGTGATCACTTGAAGGTAGAAGAGAAGGGGAGCCTCAGAGTCTTAAAAGAAAATTGGATTGGCAGAGACAAATTACATGGGAGGGCTTAAGCCCAACTTCTGGCAAAAAAGGCAGTGAGGACCTGGTCCTAAAAATGTGCAGGAATTCTGGGGCGCCTGGGTGGCTGAGTGCATTGGGCCTCTGCTTTCGGCTCAGGTCATGATCTTAGGGTCCTAGGATCAAGTCTGGCATCAGGCTCTCTGCTCATCTGGGAGCCTGCTTCCCCTTCTCCCTCTGCCTGCCTCTCTGCCTCCTTGTGATCTCTCTCTCTCTCTCTCTCTCTCTCTCTTTAATACTCTTAAGAAAAAAAAAATGCAGGAATTCTGTGTCTGGAGTTGTCTGTGCAGAGGTGTAGTTCCTCAGGGCCACCAGGTAACTGGGCTTCGGAAACAATAGGGGACAGATCTGGAATCTGCTTGTTCAGATAGAACAAGTGTGAGGACGAAAGGATAAGCTTCCTTAGAAGGCCTCTCTCCCAGTCCACAGAAAAGGCAGTCGCAACACCTGCTGTGTGGCCCAAGACTAAAAATTCCTGCTTCTGAAAGCTTGTGGAGGTGCAGACTCTACTAGGCACAGTACACATTCAGCACCTGAGTGCCAGGAATGTAGGGCTCAGGGATGACCTGGAAGATCAGAAGTTCTGAACATGCAGGTGTGGAAAGAAAGATTTCCTAGTTGGGGTTTGAAGGGACTGGGGCTGTCATCATTGAACAGGGCCAAAATTAACCTGCTTGGAGATGTCCCCTAGCTGAGGTGTTTGGTTTTTTGTTTTTGTTTTTGTTTTGTTTTGTTTTGTTTTGTTTTTTTGTGGCAAAGTATATGTGACATCAAACTTAACCATTTAACTGTACAGTTCTGTGGCATTGAATATATTCATTGTTGTGCAACCATAACCACCATCCATCTTCAGAACTTTTTCTTCCCTTATTGAAACTCCTCTGTACCCATTACACAGTAACCGTTCCCCACCTGCCCACCCTCAGCCCCTGGCAACTACCATTTATTTTCTGCCTTTCTGATTTGAACTACTGTGGGTCCCTCATGTAAGTAGAATCATACCATGTTTGTGCTTTGTGATGGGCTGGTTTCACTTAGCATGATATCCTTAAAATCAATCCATTTTGTAGCATTTCCTTCTTTAAGACCTAGTAATAATCCACTGTGTATATACCACACGTTTATCCATTCATCTATCCATGGATAGTTGTCCCCTTGGCATAGTATTGTGGGCATCCTGGCAAAAGATGGTGCTTTCTTTGTTTTTTGCTGTTGTCTTTGTTGTTGTTGACCCTCCATCTCTCGGATGCCCTGGAGTTTCTACCAGTGTCTTTGGAAGCCTATAAGAAGACCTTGATTATACCATGTTCCAGAAAGGCTTTTGCTTGGGGTAACTGCTGCAAGGCCTGAGGATTGAGTTTTCTTTTCAATTTGATATGTGTGGGACCAGTGACCTGTGGCTCTTTAGAAGTGGGGGCTTATCAAAAAGACAGGAGATAAAGTTGAATCAATATCAGAGGCCCCGAAGGGACTATATTCTCTATGACAGCTTGAAGCTACTCAAAAACAACAGAAACCCCTGCCACACTACCTAGGCATCAAGAACTCCTCCAGGTAGGAGTGGGCAGAATGGGAAATTTGCAAAAGATGAATTTGGCCTTTAACACTGTGGGACTTCGGATACCTCTTACGTTCTACTTCACAATCCTCTGCCTAGCCTCTTATTCCAGCCACAGCTGCAGTGGCCAGTTCTGTGCAAGCATCCATGAACTTCACAGGTGCACCTGAAGGGAACTGTGCTGGGACACTCTGTACCTCTGCCTTTTTACTCTGGGCTCCTTACTCTGGAGTCCATGGAACTTGTTGGACATGTATGTGCAATTGGGAAGTGTTAAGTCAACAAGGGGTTCACTGCATTTGACCAATGGGGGATGGGAATAGTGGGGTAAGTGCCCCCCTTTCACCAGAGAGGACATCTTAGAGGCACTCTTTATTGGGTTCCTTACGAGGTTGAGTGGTCTTGAGCATCCGTCTCAATAGTAATGGTCAGTTGAGGAATGTATCCTTGTATTTTCCTTCCCTTCTTCCCCAACTCCATCCCCCTGTTCCCTCAATCCTTGCTCTGAGATCACTTCCCAAACTAGATCTCTCCATGCAAGCTTTTTATTTCCCACCTGCTTTTCTGGGAAACTCAGACCAAGACTGGACTTTATGTATATTTCAAGTTTGGAGTTTAATTCCTTTGGAATTTAACATCTGTGGACTTAAACTTGCAAGGGGATTTAATTTTTAGACTTAATTTTTGGATTGAGAAACTCAGACTAGGTTTATTTTTATACTTGGGATCTTTTTGTTGCATTTTTAAAGTTATATTAGTTAAGTTAATTTAAGTTATATTAAGTTAAATTCATTTCAGAACCCTTAGTGACCTATGTTGAACAACATGGCCAGGCATAGTTTGGAATCAGAATGGAGAGCATATTTCAACTTGGGATTCAGCATGGCCTTAGCATTATTTTATTTGACAGTTGTCTCTGACTTGTTTTAGAACCTTCCCTCTCTACTCCTGTAATCCTGAGCAACTACCCAAATGACAGTGGTTGGCATTGGAAGGTGGGGATGGGACTTCTCTAGAAGACTGATCTTTTTCTCCTTTGAGGTAAAGCCACACCTCTGGTAGCCCAGAAGTCTAATGAGTAAGGAAAAAAACTTCAAGTGGATGTTAAGGAGAATATTAATGTTTTCACAAGGAGGGACTTGCATTTGAGCAACACCTCTGGCTTTTCTTTTTTTTCCAGTAGGGGAATGATTTACCTGATTTGTAATCTCTTTGGGATCGGGACTTGGGCCTGTGTGACAGCCCTCTGTGGGGCTCTTTCAGAGCTACCTGCCTGCAGAGAAGATACATTCTGGTCTATTCTCTGCCATTAAGGTCTGTTATGGAGCAGGATCTGCCCCTTTGGGGTGTTTTTCAGTTGTAGGAGTGGTATTAGCTCATTTGGCTGCACACCTAAGTCCTTTATTCTTAAAAAACTTAATTACGATAAAAAGGTGACATTTTTTCTCTGACTCAGACATCTACCTCTCATTTGGTTTTAAAGTTAGTTGGAGTAAAGGAGTATTATTCATTGGATCCCATTAGTTCTCAGTGTTTGAGCATTTGAGGCTAAAAGACTAAGGGGCATTCACGTGATGTCACAGCAGTAGGGATATTTAAGCCAAGTTTTGAAATTACAAAAATGGAAGTGACTGGTGTTTGGGGAGGAAGGGCTTTTCAGGAAGAATGAATGTGCCCATATATATGTAAAATGTATATGTGATGTAATATAGTGAGTGTAATGTAGGAAAACGGAGGGATCCCAAACTATCCATACTTACCTCCTCCCTGTTGGTGATGGTTTTTGTTTTGTTTCGAGGGAGACCTGATTAACATGGTAACTGCCTCATTTTATTTTGACCAATTTTTTTTTTTTTAAGATTTTATTTATTTGACAGATCGCAAGTAGGCAGAGAGGCAGGCAGAGAGAGAGGAGGAAGCAGGCTCCCCGCCGAGCAGGGAGCCCAATGCAGGGCTCGTCCCAGGACCCTGAGATCATGACCTGAGCCGAAGGCAGAGGCTTTAACCCACTGAGCCACCCAGGCGCCCTGTCCACTCAATGTTAAAATAACAATTTCACTTGCAGTTTTGCTGAGAGCATGCTAAAGGAACCTTATGTTACACAAAGGACAAAACCTTGATCTTATTTTTCTCTTGTTCTGTATATCGTGATTGAATACCCAGTACATTGAGCACTCTTGAGGTCACCAAAGCTACAAACCTATGGGACATGTGACGATATTTGAGCACATGTTGGGTTCAGTGCTATGAGATAATAGCACACAAGTGCTCTGGGCTTATCTAAACAGGAAACATGGGAGAAAAGAACAGTCGTTTCTGGACTGGGCACAGCCCCAGGCTGGAACTCACCACTTAGAGTGCAGGAATCGCTCTTCCCTCCATGCCCACTTCCTCTTCTCCTCTTCCTTCCCTTTCCTAACCACACCCTTGCTTCTGCAGGGGACAGCTATTTCCATCTTCCGGGAATTCACTCTCCAACTATTGCTAATGTCCTCCTAGGCTCCCCTGTCCAAGAATCAAGATCCCTGAGAGCCTCTGGCCCTTCTGTTCCCATCTGGCAGCTCCTTCCCCCCTCAGCCTTCCTTGGGCAGGGGTTCTTTGGGCCCTGTGCCTGAAGTGTGAGGGGAGAGGCGTCTCTTCAAGTTGGTTAGCTGGTCTTGTTGTTCAAGAATCCTTTTATTTCAAACCATTGTTTCCTCACTTGCATTCTCCTTATCCTTTCCTCAAACCTTTTTATCTTCCTCAAACCTGTTCATACTTGAGGGGTCCAGAATGGCTATAGCCCAGAAGTGCCCTCTCCCTGGCTTCCTGTGGGGGTTAGGACTTAGGTCCCAATCAGGCATGCCGAGACAAGCCATACTGTGGTGTGGTAAGTGCATTTTATGATGTCGAAAAGGTGAAACCAAAATTATTTCACTTCTATGGTGAGTGCTGTGAAATGTGTAAGCCTGATGATTCACAGAACTGTACCCTTGGGGCAAATAATACATGTTAATAAAAAAAAATCAAAACAAAAACCAATTATTTCACTTTCCAAAAAAAAAAAGGCTTAAGAGAAGGCCTTGTTTATGTGGTGAAAATGCATTCTAAATTCCAAAGACTAGAAATCTTAATGGATTACACTAAACCTTCTTTTGTTAAATTGAGGCCAACTTATACCTGTACAGGTAAGAATATAATATATTGTATCACATTAAGATTGTGATGATAAGCCTCATCCAGAGTCTTAACATTTTATGAAGTTGATGGATCTGCCTTAGAAAACCTTATGACCTCTGAGAGCTCTCTTGGCCATAATGTTTGTAAATAGAGTAATATATTATCTTTAGCGTTGTGTTAATATAGTGGTTTGGAGGTAAACAGCCAAGGAACAGTTGTAGGCATTCCCTACTCTTTTTGCATTCGACATAGATTTGTTGAATGCTTTTTACTTACATGGTTGGTATTCTCTCCCATTTAAGTTTAAGCATTGCACGGTCCTTTTCCTCAAACCCATCGAGTACAGCAGGAAGGAAATGACACACTGGTATTTGGCAGCCAGAGATGGAAGTTTGGTTTGAAGAAGAGCTCGTGTACTGAGGTTTATAGCTGCTACAGTCACTAGCTGCACACGGGACATTGGTCCCCTGGTCAGGGTGGAAGGAACCAATTCGTCATGTGCTGGTTTCATCCCTGCCTCTCTAACACCTCAGTGGGAGTGGTGCTTTTTGGGTAAATAATCACATATATTCTGTGATCTGTCTTTCAAATCCTCAAATACTGTTATTTTTGTGGGTTACGTGTGCATTAACACAATTACAGTACGAATGATGTAGCTTTTCTCCCCAGGGTGGGTGGAGGTGGTGGTTGTGTGTGGACTGTGTCCCACGTGTTTGTAAGGTGCGGCCATCTGAGTAACCACCGTAGTCCTCCCATTGTGCATAGTCTTTGGAAATCTGATGGGTAGCCTTAAGAAGGCAGCAGAAAGGCACACTCAGCTGTCCTTTTGAGTGAAGGATGGTGTATGGAGTCACAAGATCAGCTGGGGAAGGAGCCGTCTGTGATGTCGGTTTATCTCTTCTGTGGTATGGATGACATGTAAGCCCATAAATTCTGACCTGGAAAGGAAGTGCAGGGAAGTCTGCTCTCAAGACGTGCTTATTCTACCAATGATTTCTTTGGCATCCTTGGCAGTCCTTGGATTTCTTCCCCCCCGCATTCTTCTCCAACTTGAAATTCAGGCTTAGTGCAGTAAGCCACAGTCATGCTTGTGGCTACTCCAGGAGCTGAGCTGTGACTCATTCATGACTCATTGGCCGGCTTGGGTTTCCTTACAGTCAATCATTCAAATGAATGAAACAACCAAAAGCACAAGTGGCAGAGTAAAGCTGATGAAAGTGTAGTGATTCGGGTAGTGCCACTGCTGTTTCTCTAGACGGGCCTCTTTTTAAAATGTTTTTATTTTTAATTTATACTTATTTTCATATGGACTTATTTTTTTAAAATTCTATAAGAAATTTGTTAGGGTTAGAATTTAGAACGCTTGTTTGTAGTCTAAAGTCAGACCAAGAATCTGACTTGCCTTTTTGGTTCTAATATCCTATTCTAGTTCTAATCCTAATGTACAATAAATATAGAATTTTTCATTGATCAAATGGAGCTTCACATTTAAGCATTAGAGGTTTTCTAGTTAAGTATTATAATGGAAGTTGGACTAAGGCATTAGTTGATCAAGTTATTTTCAGATTTGTTTTCCAAGTGTTTATTTTTTTATTGCTATGTCTTCAAAATACTTCAGCAGTTCACATTTTTAAAATTATTCAAATCTAGGAAGTTTAATTATGTCCTTCACGAATTCCCCCATCCCCATCATAGAATTCTATTCTAAAATGGCCTAAATGTGCCCTCATCTCTCACTTGTTTAAAAAGAAATTCATCTTTTTCATCTTCAAATTTAGCAACACATGGAGTTCAGGTACTTTTACCTTCTCGTTGTTACTACTTCTCTGCTGTTGCTGAAGTTGTGAGCCTCATGTTTATTTTCACATGGTGTTCCTGCCTCTCGGTTCTTCACATTCTGGATGGAATGAATTTTTTTCCTAAAGCCTTCGTTTTATTATTTCTAGAGTGAAATATTTCAGTGTTCTCAGGTGAAGTCCAACATACTCCACTCCTCAAAGCCCTGTGCACATTATTGGCTTCATCACTTGCCTCCCTTCCATTCGCTCGTGGCCCGATAGGCTGTGTCTTCTTTCGCCTGTCATCGTGTAGGCTATTTGTTACAACAGGAGCAACTTCCCCTTCCAATTTGTGGATTAAATCCCAAATGTCTTTGGAACTCAGCACGGGTGATGGCCTTGGCTGATGGCTGCTATGTCATGGGTATTCCTGGAGCACCTTTTCTTTGTCACGGCAGGTCCCCCACCCCCCACCGTCCCTGCCTCTCCGTAGCTGGACTCTACACTTCTTCAGGGCACAGATGGTTTCTTCTTTCTGTAACTTTTGGTAACTGCGGGGAATAAGTTAACGCTTGCTGTCATTGTGATGTGGAAACGTATTCCTGATTTCCAGACTGAGGGCCTGCTTTGTGTGTTGGTCGGACCCTTCTCTTTTTCGCCTCTCCTGGACTATTTTGCTGCCCCTGAGCTGTACGAGAGACTACTGTGGTCTCTCCACTGTGGATGATGCTACTTCTTCTCTTGACTCCCGTCGAATCGTGAGTTTACCTCTTCTAATAAACCTTGTCATTGAGTCTTAGTTGTTGCCTTAAGTGTAAGCAGTTTTTCGAGCTTTTTTTTCCCCTAGGAGCTCAGTATACATTGAATTGAATGGAATAAATCATGTTTAACTTAATTATTAAAAACTGAAGGGAACAGGAATTGTATAGCTGTTGTCCAAGGAGAAACCTCTTGGGAATTTATCTTGAAAGTACAGTCCTTCCAAAATTCTCATTGGCAGATTGACTGATACAAATATTTGCTAACTATGACCTGTCTTCGTCAATTAGTTTACTCCATGAGATGTGAATATATTGTATGGAGGAAAGTGATGGAGGAAATTTAGAGGCTATTTTTATAAGTGTGTGATGGGTTCTTAGACAAACTAAGTGCCTTGAGATGTTTTTTTCCCTCCTATAGTCTATTCAGAACTATACTCTTGTAGTTAGGTTGCAAGAGTGAGCATGTGAGCATGAGCGGGGGAGGGGTGGTGGCCG
>LNAC01000426.1:569487-660794 GCA_002007465.1 Ailurus styani
CCCACATGGGGCTAATCCAATCCCAGGACTCAGAGATCATGACCTGAGCTGAACACAGATGCTTAACCCACTAAGCCACCAAGGCGCCCCTTGTCCTTGTAGTTAGTTTTTATTTTTGTTTTTTGTTTTGAATTTTTCTTGTGCTTTTTGTCACTTGCCTTGGTGCTCAGCTACATTTTGTTCAGCATATGCTTTTAATAGCAACCCAGTGACTTACTAAATCCCTAAGAGTGTATGTATTCAGTCAGAAATTTTCTTAATGTGATATTTGGAAATGATAAAAACATGTAATTAAAATTGAAGTGGTTAACTCACCATAACTTGTTTTTGGGACACAGATTTTTCTTTCTAGAGACTTTTTTGATGTATAAAATGGGTACAATTTTTAAGCGAGCTGTTCTTGACCTTTTGGTTAAAACTATGCTTGAATTAGGAGTTATTCCTCCTGGGGACACATCTTTGCCTGAAATAAGTAGAGATTAAGGAATCATTACAATGATTCAGTAGTTATGGCTCAAAATTTTACATATGAAAGATGGCTCAGCCAAATAATCCCACATGTGGCTCAAAATATAATCCCACATATGAAAACACACAATTTGTTTAGTTTTGTTTCTATAGGTGAAAGAATGGCAAAATATTTTACTCTAAGAGTTGCAGTCCAGGTCCACTTTTTTCAGGATTACTTCTTAGTAGCTAAAGGATTTATGATTCCAAGCTAAAGAGAGGTCTGTTTCTTGTCCTAGAGATGACATCCAGGAAAGTCTGGAGTTTTGTGATACTAGATCTATCCATTTCATAAAGTAACTTTAGAGTTTATTCTTACTACTTTTAAAAGGATATTTTAAAAATGCAATAAAGATAGTTATTATAGTGCCAAGATAAGCATATAAGGCTCTTGTAATTTTTTTTGAATAAATCCAAATTTCTTGGATTGGAATCTAGAAAGACTTTTGAGCCTGGTGGTATGGATAATGTCCATAACCATCTTGCATTCGCTGTTCACACTAGGCAGTCCTGAGACCAATGGTACTGTTCTTATTTTAATCTGATCACTTTGGTGAGCCAACCTTCTGCTGAAGGCCAAAGAAAATGGAACGTATGCACTGCTCTTATGACTGCAGGAACATTGCTTTATCTAGAGATTGTTTATATATATATATATATATATATAGTAAATTTTTTTTTTGCATTTTTCAAGTAACGAGATACACATTTTGTTTCAATTAAAATTTAAAGCATTTATGGGCACCTGGGTGGCTCAGTGGGTTAAACCCTCTGCCTTCAGCTCAGGTCATGATCTCAGGGTCCTGGGATCGAGGCCCGCATCGGGCTCTCTGCTCAGCAGGGAGCCTGCCTCCTCCTCTCTCTGCCTGCCTCTCTGCCTACTTGTGATCTTTCTCTCTGTCAAATAAAAATAAAAATCTTTAAAAATATATATATATTAAAAAAATAACAAAGTTTAAAGCATTTGTAAATACAACTACAAGAAAAGGGCAGATGAACCTTAACTTTTCCCCCCTCCTCTTATTAATCTTTTAACTTGGAAGTGAGCTAATGTGGATCAACTCTGAAGACATTTGTCTCTGTCTCCATAATTTGAAATGAGCAGATTTTAAAGAACACTGGGGTCCAGAATCTCTTCTGCCGATAAAGATAGAGGAGTACGAGCAGTTTCTGGATAGAGATGTTCTTTTTTTTTTTTTTTTAAATGAAAAACCACCACTATGCTGCCATTGACAATATGGAATGTCCTAAAGTGCTCTCAAATAGGAGTACTGTAAATGAATAAGACAACAAGTAACACCTACCCCCCCTTCCCCAAACTGAACAATTTTGAAAAACACCATTCTCATCTAAGCCTCAAAATGTGAAGAGGTTATAGATATACTCACATACTTTTTATTTCGTTATAGGTTTTTCACACAGGCAAATTCTAGTCAGTGTGGGGATGTGTGTTCAACACTGAGGTAGGTGTTGGTTTCCCTCTGGTGCTTTAACAAGTGACTACCAACTTAGTGGCTTCAAAGAACCCAAGTTATCATACGGTTCTGGAGTCCAAAAGTCCAAAATCCATTTCACTGGGCTAAAGACAAGGCCGTTGTTGGCAGGGCTGGTTGGTTCTGGAGGCCGGAGGGCAGAGACCATTGCCTGGCCTTCTTTAGCTTCTAGTGGCCTCCACATTCTTGGCCCTGGGGCCCTGCTTCCGTTTTCCTGGCGTATCCCTTCAGTCTCCACTTGGTTGTTACATCTCTTCTGTGTTCTGGTGTCATTCTGCCTCCCATTCTGTGGGGACTCTCATGATTGCATTGAGGACCCACCTAGGAGATCCAGGATGATCTGACTGGCATGAGATCCTCTGATCTAATCTAGTCTGCAAAGTCCTTTCCCCATACAGTCACATTCACAGGTTCCATGAATTAGGATGTGGATGTCTTGGGGGCCTTTAGTCGGCCTGACCAGAGAATATTTGACAAGGGCTTCATACTGTAGTCCCTGTGGAGCTAGGTCTCTCAAATCCTTCTTCACAGTTTCTGGTTTTGTTCCTTTCAAATCCCCTCAAGTCCGATAGGGCTCTGCATGCTTTTTTAAGGTTGTCCATGCAAATTACCCTTCCTCCCTGTCTCCCTTGCTCCTGGGCAGAGGACTCCTGCCAGCACCTCTTGACTGCTACCCAGCTCACCAAATCAGTCTCTTCTTTGGTCTCTTGTGCTCCCTCAATAGTGTCATTTGCCTTGAGCTCCCCAGAAGTTACTTGGGAATATCTATTTTGGCCCTGGTATGGCCTGTCTAGTACTACAATTTGCGTGCTGTTTGTTAGCTGTTAGGGGGAATTAAAGTTGTTACTAGCACATGAAATGAGGGCAAGTGGAGGAAACAAACCAGTTGACATGGTCAAGGGTGTGGGCATAGGGTTGCCTGTATCTTTTGGTCTTTACCTTTTGTGAATAGTGTTATGGACATGGGTGTACAGCCTCAGTGTTAGAGTATAAGGCTTGCATACTTTTCGGTACCTAAGTCTATATAGCTCACTGAATTGTCATGAATATATCTCACATATATCATTAGCATAGACTATTACCAGCACCCCAGATTTCCACTTACGTCCCCGTCCTCAGATGTACTCCTCTTGATCTTTAGCCCTATGGATGAGTTTTTCTTGTCACTTTATAGGTGGTTCCATTTATATAAAATTTAATGTACTCTTTTGCGTCTGGCATCTTTGCCCAATGTTCGGAAGTTTATCCACATTGTTTCTTGCAGTGCTATTTTTTCATCTTACAAATATCACATTATTCACTCTACTTTTTCCACTTTTTGGTGTTATACATAGTGCTGCTTTGCACATCCTGTATGTATATTTCAGTGGACAGTGTACACATTTTTGCTGGGTGTAAAATGGGCAGGGCTTTGTCCCATAACTCTACGTGTGTTATTATCCTACTTAGCATTTGCCAGTTTCTCCAGTTACTCTCAATTTCTTTGCATTCTTCAATGTTATTTAATATTTATAAGATGGGTCCTGTCCCATCTGTTGCCCCCCCCCCACTTAGAACCTATAAAGAAACAGGATAAGCTGTTTCACCATAGCCTCAACTTTCTGAATAAGAATGAAGGCATTATTTATAGCTGCTGTCAATGAAATGGAGTTTTATATGTAGCTTTTTGCAGCTTAAATTTTGTTTAAGTGTATATTGTACTTGCATGATCAGAAATTCAAAGGTCATAGATATTTTTGGTGATGATTTGCTGGGAAGTTGGCAGAAGTTGAGAGATAGCAATGAAACAATTTCTTTTTTGCTGATATGGCAATTTTTATGTCATGAGAGGCCTGTTAGCCATCCAGAAAATCAGAAAGCATTTAAAAAAAATTTTGGTAGGTTAGTAGTTTTTTGTCATACTGTTGACTGGAAAGTAAAATTGGTTATCAAGTTAACTGGATATCATTTAGTAACAGTCAAAATTCTTTATGTGGTCAGAATTTTTAACCATTCACTTGTTTAGTTATGGGTATTAAGTCCTGGAATAGGAATTATAATTTTTTCTCAATATTTTAAAAAACAAAATTGATAGTGACACTTAAGAAATCACCATCTTCTAGGCCATATTATAAGAACAAAATATAGGCTAATATATTTTAAATACAAAGTGACTTACATAGGTATATATCCATATAAATCTTTAAAAAGTGAAAGACACAACATAAATCTGAGTGTGCATAGCATATTGTGATTTCTTTTAGATAATACACTTTCAGTTTTTAATTTAGTTCAGTAAAATTTGCTTCAAAATATCCCTTGATGTCCTGCAGCTTGGGTAGATAGCTGGTTTTTTGGTTCCCCCACCCCCCACCCTGGGATTCTGAGAAAAGACACTGATTTTTACTCCCATAGAGTTCCTTTTTTTTTTCTTCCATTAGATATATAAACATGGATTATGATACTTCTGACACCCTTTCCTTTTTTTTTAAGATTGATTAATTTGAGAGAGAGAGAGAGAGAGAGAGAGAGAGAATTAAGAGTCAAGGGAGAGACTCTTCAGACTCCCCGCTGAGCATAGAACCCCACAGTGGGGGCTTGATTCCATAAGGCACGAGATCATGACCTGAGCTGAAACCAAGAGTCGGATGCTTAACTTGAGCAACTCAGGTGCCCCCAACAACCCTTCTCAGAAGAACTTAGTGTCTCTTCTGTGGGGTCATATTTGTGAGGCAGGGGAAGGCTGACTTACATACAAAAAGCTAAGAACTGAAGTAACTAGGTAAAGTTTTTCCTCTGTTAACTAGCATTGTAGCAAGGAACAGAGTTAATATTTCGAACTTATACTTTTAATACCTTCTTACTGTTTTTTAACTTAAAAAATCAAAACCATATATACAATGCCTTCCTATTTGCAAGTTCTTCTAGAATGTTAGAGTAGATAATTTTACCTTAGAGACTGAATATTTGGAGGATTAAAAAGGTCATTGTAAACAGTTACCATCATAATTTCCATTTAGGATTTTTTTCACCTGGATGCTTTGAAATCAGGGAATATATTCCTAACAGATGACTGGTTACAGTGTGATGGCTCAGTTGGCAGACAAGTCCTATGTTTGAGTAGAATGAACTTCTCTACCACCTTCTAGAACTTTGTTGGTGCCTGGTCTTATAGTTCTGGGATTTAGCTTTTTTAGGCAAACATTTTTTTTTCTTAAAGATTTGTTCATTTGAGAGAGAGAGAGTGGGCACAAGAGAGAGAGAGAGAGAGCAGTAGGGAGAGGGAGAGGCAGACTCCCCTGCTGAGCCAGGAGCCCGATAACGGGGCTCCATTACAGGACCTAGAGATCATGACCTGAGCTGAAGGTAGACCCTTAACCATCTGAGGCACCCAGGTAGGCAAACATAATTTTTTAAATCACCTATGGCCCTCTTACAGCTTACAGGCAGGGGTGTGTATGTGTGTGTGTGGGGGGTAAGTCATGTTTACCCTTGCTAATTCCTTATCCTCTGCAATACGGGAAGTGCTGTAGGACAGGCATAAGCAAAGTATTATGGCATGTTTAAGGGAGGTGCAGGATGAAGTTTGAAGATTTGGAAGTGAGTGCGGATATGTAGGAATGTGCCTGGTGGACTTGGAGCAAGAGAGCATAGGCATAAAGGAATGACTCATCGTGTCTACAGGCAGGCTCTGGGACATCTCTGTGGCAGATGGCATTGTAATAACCACATAGGACACGTGTATAAACTTGACGTTTTGGGAAGTAGGTTGCCATGGAAGGAGTTTAAGTAGCAGAATAATACAATTGGAATTTTGTTCTTGAATAATCACCCAAGGAGCAGTGTGAAGGTGAATTGCAGTCAGGATGGGAGCCAGTTGAAAGTCTTATGATATCTGTACAAATTACAATTAAAAGACAAAAGCATTTTGTTCATGTGTACATAATGCAGTATAGGCTATTTTGTGAAGAAAATGTAAAGCTCTTGTCCTCAACTAAAGCTGGAAGTGAGATTGTGTGTGTGTGTGCGCACGTGCGCACACACAAACACAAATCCTAAGGGAACATGTGAGCAACACTATAAGAGGTACAGATAATTTGCTGGAAAATTCAGTGAAGGGAGGATTCCTTCTGATTAAAGAGGATGTAAATGTTTATATTAACTCTGCATTCACTTTATTTTATTTTTTTTTAAAGATTTTGTTTATTTATTTGACAGAGAGAGATTACAAGTAGACAGAGAGGCAGGCAGAGAGACAGGGAGAGGAGGAAGCAGGCTCCCTGCTGAGCAGAGAGCCCGATGCGGGGCCTCAATCCCAGGATGCTGAGATCATGACCTGAGCCTAAAGCAGAGGCTTTAACCCACTGAGCCAGCCAGGCGCCCAACTCTGCATTCACTTTAAATGTAAAATGTGAAAAATTACATAAAGTAACTTTGCAGTAAAAAAAAGGGTAGATGGGGAACTACTTCATTAGAAGTACTAGAAGAGAGTTCAAACTCTGGTGGGTAGTATTTCTGACTTAAAAATAGATTAGATTATCTGGATACATATACATTTGTAAAGATCATCATAGCTTTTTAGATGAACAAATGCCTTGTCTCTCCCTTCAAGGCAATAGTCGATATGTTTACCAGCCTTAAATGGTATCAAGTCAGTGTTAACTATAGCTTATAGTTGACATTTCTCCTAGGTATTTTGTTTTTAAAATCGTTTTTTTACTCACTTAGTGGAGAAGAGTTTTGTGCCTGTTATTTGTCCCAAAGTTTTGGTAGTGTAGAGCCATATCTATACCTTGGTTGTTGGTAGTGATAGTGAACTTTTGTGCTTTTTATTTAGCTTTTCAATTGCTAAATGAATCTTTGTGGGTAAACCCCTTAAATGGTAAAATTGTACCAGTACTGTTCTCAGTACATGCTTTACACTGAGCCTAGTAGTTCTTGCTACCTTCCCCTCTCCCCAAATTACAGATCTTAAAGTCTTCACGGGAAGTGTTCTGCAAAGAAAGCATGTCTGTTTCCTGTCCGGTTTAAATACAAACTAAAGATGTTGCAACTGTTTCTATAACATGGAGATAAATGGAAAGAAGACCTGATATTATTAAAGGAAAGATTATCATTGATCCTTCCCACCCCATGCTTTTTTCATGTGATTTCAAGGAATTCTTAAGAAAGTCATCTTAACTGATGTCAAGCAGTGATACTTTCTTCTGTCACTGATTTTTTTCTTCCTATTTTTATATACCAAATACTTAAGTCTGAGCTCTGTTTCTGGGACACTGATTCTGCTTTAATTTTCTGCTTTTGTTAAGGCACTATATGGTTTGTTGTGGTTTTATAAGATGGCTTAAATGTTTAACTGTATGACCTTGAAAAAAAATTCCATGTGTCCTTGTATAAACACGTTAGTATTTACAAATCAAAACCACAAAGATACCACCTTACACCAGTTAGAATGGCAAAAATTAACAAGACAGGAAACAAAAATATTGGCAAGGATGTGGAGAAAGGGGAACCCTCTTACACTGTTGGTAGGAATGCAAGCTGGTGCAGCCACTCTGGAAAATAGTGTGGAGGTTCCTCAAGACATTAAAAATAGAGCTACCCTATGACCCAGCAATTGAACTACTAGGTATTTACCCCAAAGATACAGATGTAGTGAAAAGGGGCACAAGGCATGCATCCCAATGTTCATAGCAGCATTGTCCACAATAGCCAAACTGTGGAAGGAGCCAAGGTGTGTACACACACACACACACACACACACACACACACACACACTCACACTCTCTCTGTCTCTCTCCCCCTTCCTCCCTCCCTCCCTCCCTCTTCCCCCCTCTTTCTTTCTCATTGGAATATTAGCCAGCCATCAAAAAGGATGAATACTCACCATTTGCATCTACGTGGATGGAACTGGAGGGGATTATGCTAAGTGAAATAAGTCAAACAGAAAAAGACAATTATCCTATGGTTTCATTCATATGTAGAACATAAGGAATAGTGCAGAGGACTACAGGGGAAGGGAGGGAAAACTGAATGGGAAGAAATCAGAGGGAGACAAACCCTGAGAGACTCTGGACTCTGGGAACCAAACTGAGGGTTACAGAAGGGAGGGGGGTGAGGGAATGGGTAACGGGGTGATAGGTATTAAAGAGGGTATGCGTGGTGATGAGCACTGGGTATTATATGCAACTAATGAATCGTTGAATGCTACATCGAAAACTAATGAAGTAATATATGTGAGCTAATGGAACATAAAAAATTGTTAGTATTTATATGTTAACATGTAGAACTGGTCAAATATAGAGCTTAAAAGTATCTTATAATATTTAGAGGAAATACATGCAAAAGTTTACATCCCCCTACCCCTCAATCTATACAAAGTCCAGGTCTGTCAGCTTGGGAAACCATTTAACTTCCCCTAGAATGGGTTTCTCATCTTTAGCATGATGGAGTTACAACAAATTATTTCTTAGCCTTTTTGTACTTCAAGATGTCTGATTTTCCTAGGATTCTAGACAACTTCCCAATTGATGCTGAGAGTAGGCCAAAAGATAAACTCTCAAAACTGATCATCCTACATGGCAGTTTCATTAAAATAGGTTCACTGGAGCCATGTAGTAGAATTTTTCTAGATTTGTTATGTTTTATATTTCTTTCCTCTAGGAATGAAGCTGTGTGTTTAATTTGAGCAGTGCAATAATAAATTCATGGTGAATTTGATTTAAGCAATAGTTGTATTAAATTTTCTCTACAAAAATACTGTTCCATAAAACTTTGTCATCTAAAGGTAGATATAAGTTTTATTTTTAGGACAAATATACAGTCTATTTCATTCAAGACTTCGATTTGTTGTAAGCTTTTATTTAAAAAAGTTAAAACTGATGACGAATGGTTTATTTTTGTGAATTACAACTAAAGTATACAGAGTAACTGTGATAAGCTGTATCCAGGTTATTAATATGTATCAATAATTTGAGGTATCTGATAAATTGTTTCTTCATTTGGCACATGTAACTAGAAATACATCTTTAAAATGTCTCAGAACTATCTTTTACTTTATGGTTTGTTCTCATGGAGTAGCTTTTTTTCCTACCAAAATATCCCTTTACTTTAATTCAGATACACCTAGTAAGGACTCCCCCCCCCCCCAAAGATATTATTTGAGAGGGTAAGCAGGAGAGTACAGAAGCAGAGGGAGAGGGAGAAGCAGACTCCCCCAATGAGCAGGGAGCCTGGTGCGGGGCTTGATCCCAGGACTCCAGGATCATGACCTGAGCTGAAGGCAGACGCTTAACCAACTGACCCATCCGGGGGCCCCATGTAATTTTGAAATAGGATATGCCAAAATAGACTTCATTTGTTCTGCACAATATATTTTATTCTCAGCATCCTTATGTTAATCCTGGTTTAACAAGCTAGGTTTACATTTTTGAAACATTATGTAGTATTCAGAGAGCTAAGGATTTGTTCACTCAGATTTGTAAAGGGATCTTCTGAGCTCCATAGTCCCATTTACCAGATCTGTTATTAAAATCATTTCTACCCACACTCTGGCTTCTGTTTCTATTGCTTTATTGAAATCATGGTGTTGGAGTCTTTCATGTCACTCTGTCCTCCCCTCGTTTCCAGCCTGGCGTCCTTGCCTTCCTGTGCTGCATGTAGAGGTCTCATTAACTCCGTTTTAGCCATTTTGTCAGCTACCCCAGAGCAGAAACTTCCAGTTTTCCCTCCCCAAGCTAGCCTTGTGCTTGGCATGGTTCCCAAATATTTGTTGATTAAATAATTGAATGTCTTACTACCTATTTTTTTAATACCTGGGTTAACTTCAGTTAATTCTAGTTCTAATACATATTCCACCTTTGATCTTGAACATCATTCCTGACTGCCTGTTGGACAATTCTTGGCTGTTCTGTAACCCCAAACATAAGTGTGAAACACTGTCATTTGTTTTTTCGTGTTCATTCATTCTCTTGTTCTATCACTTTTTCATTCTGGTGAGTATTTTTTCTGCGATATAACTTATAACACTATTAGTTTGGGGTATATAACATAATAATTTGTATATATTGTAAAATGATAACCACTATAAGTTAACATCCATCACCACACATAGTTAAAAGTTGTCATCACAAGAAAAATAATTAAGATCTACCATCTTAGCAGCTTTCAAATATATAATACAGTATTAACTATAGTCACCATGCTGTACATTATGTCACCAGGGGTTATTTATCTTATAACTGGAAGTTTGTACCTTTTGTATTTTTGTAAGTAGGACACAGTCGATGTCACATGAAGTTAAATGGAAGACTTTTTCTTTTTTGTGCAAACACTCTGCCCCTTACCTCTCTACCCTCCTTTTAATGTGATTCTGAATCAATATTTGGGCTTTCTTATTTTCTTAAAAGATTTTATTTGACAGAGACACAGCGAGCGAGGGAACACAGAGGGAGTGGGAGAGGGAAAAACTGGCTACCCGCTGAGCAGGGAGTCTGATGTGGAGCTTGGTCCAGGACCCTGGGATCACGACCCGAGCCAAAGGCAGAGGCTTTGATGACTGAGCCACCCAGGCGCCCTGTCTGAATCAATATTTGGAAAAAAAAATTTAAATCAACAGGCAGTTCAGCCTTTATAGCTTTTGTTACTGAGAAATTACGGAAGTAATTGACGGTTATTTGCTTGGTTCTGAAGCAAATAATTGCTTCTCTGACCTTGCAGACTAGGTTAAATGCTCTCCTCATTGATCTAGACCTCCATAACCCTGTTTTTTGATTCTTTCAAGTCATTGTAATTACTTGTATCTCTCTTGCATTCTAAACTACAAGCTCCATGAGGTCAGGGGCCCTTTCTATCTTCTGTTGACCCTCAGGACCTCAGGGCACAGAACACAATGGATGCTCACCTAAAATACAGTGCATTAAAATTGACAGTCCTTTTATAAGCCCAGACACATTGCATCCCTATAGACGTCAGGGACTGAGCGAGACTCTGGGTTTGTGCTGGAGAGCAAAAAACAGCCGTTGTCTTCAGGGTACTCATCAACCAGCACAATATGCTAGGTTCAATTCTTAACATTTGTGTACTGCCTAGAGTGTCCACATTTTTTTTTTTGAACTTAAACCTCAAAATAACCCTATGAAGTACAGTTTCCCTTTATAGGTGAGTAAACCGGGAAACAGATCCAGTAACTTACTCAGGTTCACACAGGTTTGGAACCTGCCTCTGATCTTCAGGTGCTTTTCCTTTAACGTGTGCCGCTGCAGCCTGGTAAAGCACGTGGACGTGACAGTCACACCTTACGGTAGCACTGGCTTATCAGAAATTATATCGGATAATTCTGACTCCTGTGTTTCTGGGTTTGCATTAAAACACGGAGCAAGGAATAAAGATCTGGAAATAAGCCTACTGCTGATGAAGGTTTTGCATGTCAGTAAACTGTTTCCGATCTGTCTCTGCCTCTTTTCCTTTGAGATTTACTTTTTTTACGATTTTATTTGTTAGAGACTGAGCACAAGCAGGGGCGGGGGGAGGGGCAGCAGGATGGAAGGAGAAGCTGACTCCCCGCTGAGCAGAGAGCTTGATGCGGGGCTCAATCCCAGGACCCTGGGATCATGACCTGGGCCGAAGGCAGATGCTTAACGACTGATCCACCCAGGCACCCCTCCTTTGAGGCTCTTATTACTGGCAAAATTTTATGTGGTGATATTTTTGTGTGACTTTGAGAACTATCTAGTCTCCATTTGAGGCCTCTTGGATTGAGTTTAAAAATCTTCTATTGGTATTTGGGTCCCCCATAGTTGAAGAATTTCTGCCTTTTTACCACTCAGTTTTAAGACCCTCTCTAATCAGACCCCCGCAGATACGTTCCTACCTTTTTACTGTGTCTAGGCTCCCTCTACTAGGTGAAACGTGTTCCATAAACTTGTCAATTACAATAAAAAATCCTTCCCTTCTTTGAGTTTAAGTCCTCCCTATAAGTTTGGCCCCTTAGACCAGTGCTGGCCTCTATGCTTTGCTGTTATTCCACGTGTATTGGTTTCTGTAGTGAGGTTTATTTTTGGAGCCCAAAGAGCAAATCCTGTTTTTCTTCTGTCTCCCTCAGTGTCTAGCAGAGTGCTGGGCATATGAGCGTGTGTGCCTAAGCACTCAAATGTTGAGGTAACTTCAATTATAGAGTCTATACTTTGTAATTATATCTGAAAGCCTCAATACTTTGCAAACATTATGGCAATCTGGAGAAAGGTGGCTGGAGGAGATGGTCTTTTCTGTTCAAACCAAGGACCCATCCTGTTCACATTGTGTATAAGGGGTTACAAAGCAGTTCATGCTTGTTATTAGCTCATTTAATCCTCACAGTAATTTTATGGGAAAGACCTCATTTAATCCTCACTTGGGGGGGGATAGCTTTAGGACTCAGATAACTTATGTATCTGATGGCTGGAGCTGGGATGCAAAGCTAGCTTCATGACTCTAGTACACACGGGAGGGACAGGAGTGACCAGGCTGCAAGCTCCAGAGGTCAGGGCCCAGAATGTTTATCGGGCGTCACTGTTGCAAGATAAAATTGAGGTTCTGTTGTCAGCTGCCCCTTTGACTGCTTTTTTTTTTTTTAAGATTTTATTTATTTGACAGAGACACACAACAAGAGAGGGAACACAAGCAGGGAGAGTGACAGAGGGAGAAGCAGGCTTCCCACTGAGCAGGGAGCCCAATGCGGGGCTCGATCCCAGGATCCTGGGATCATGACCTGAGCAAAGGCAGACACTTAACGATTGAGCCACCCAGGTTGTCCCCCTTTGACTCCTAAGCATGCCTGGCTCTGCTGGTGCAATTAGGTTTTTCTCCTACTGCTAGAATTTTGGTACCAATTAGCTAGCTAGCTATTCTATTTTCTATTTCCATCTTCTTTTTCCTCTAAATCATTATCTTCTTTGTATATGTGCATAAGCAGACATCTATAGTTGTGTGTTAATCTGGAGTCTTAAAAATTATAGAGGAAAAAAAGCTAGTTGTGATGATTGAACTTTGTTAGTACTTCCTTGATTCTGCTATGGTTGAGGGTTACTGTGTTTAGGTTGGTGGATAACCATGTTGACAGCACTGAGCTAGAAAACTAACGTATCTTTTTGAGAAAGAGACAATCTTCAGTGCACTCATACAGTACTTGAATCGTAAAAAGCCCTCATCTTTAGAATCTGTTCTTGGAAATGTATGAATACCTTTAAGATCAAATGCATTTTCTTTCTCTCTGTTGGTTGTTTGTGTCTCTGTCCCTTTTCCTTTCCTTTTCTTCCCTTCCCTTATGAATTGAGTTCTTACGGCAGAAGAGGAAAACATTTCTCTAGTTAATTATAATTTGTAGCATATAGACTTTTATTGTTGTCTCTGTGAATAACAAATTTAATTTTTCTGCTCTCTGGGCACAAGGAAATGCCAAAAGGCCATGAAACTGGGCAGTTCACACCAAAGCTGACTACATCTTCCATATCGGCTTTTTATGTCTGGCCTTCTGAGATTTCTCTAGGGGAACATTAGCTTGTGAAATTTATCTCAAACATTTCCTTTGCTTTTGATTCGTGCAATCAGATGTCAGAAGCATTTTTAAAATTAATAAAATTAAAAAACATTAAAAATAGGCAGTGATTTCTATAGACAGTATGAACTCTACAAAAAGTCTTATGTTTCTATTCTTGATGGGATATAATCTATAGTGTGTAAAAAGCCTACAAGAGCAGAAATTGTAATAGGTTAGCTTAGTGGTAGAATAAATATGAGATTGCATTCTTCATTTTAGCCCCAGAAAGAAATAAACAAGAAAACATTAATTGACTTACTTGATTTTAACTATAGTGCCACTGTACCAAGTGGCTTGGGTGCTTCAGAAAGTGTGGCTGAGGTTTTTTTCATGTCAGCTAGAGACAAGTAGTCAAGACCACCCTTTCACAAAGGGGTTTGACAGACTCAGTTCCTGGGAGTTAATTAAGTTTTGTGATTGCCTACCTAGCATGAATCTGGTCTTTAGGGAGGGGCCCTATGGTATCAGTTTAGGCGTGGATCCAGATATCTAGTCCTTGCCCTGGAGGAGCTAGTAGATATTTTAGAAAGATAAAATTCTAATACAATAAGAAAAACATATCATAAGTCTGTGGTGCTTAATGTGCAGTGAGGTGAGACCAGACCGGGAGAAAGTAGTTGATGTGGAACCTTCAGGAAAACTGGCTGGGAAGCTGGTTCCCAGGCAGGAGCACTTCTTAGTTGTTCTGTCTATAGTTCGTGCCAGTGGCCCGAGTCCTGAGGTCCTGTTTGTTCCCTACACGTGGCTCTTAATGTTCTCAGGATTTTATTTTTCAAGACCCATTGAAAAATCAGGGAATAAGCCCTTGAGTTCCTGGTATGTTGAGAGAGAAAAAATTTCAGTGATATGAATTATTAAGTATTAGTCACTGTCTGCCCTTGGTGGTATTGTCTTATGTATTTTTAAAACCTCAGATTGTTTGCCAGAAATCAAAACTTTCAAAAGCAATCCTTTTATGTTTTTAATTGCATCTCGTTTGAGAACATCAGTCTGTCCTTGAGATCATTTCTGTGTCAGACGATTTTTGGGAAACATTTGCTTTTTTTGAAAAGGATAGTTTTAGGTATATTTTTGGTATGTTCCACAAATTTCACAAAGCTTTCACTCTATATAGGAAAACAATGAAAACAAAACAAAGTGCTTGACAGCTACCTTCTTGTAAAGTCCCAAATTGTTGAGTCCCTGTCCTGCTGCCTTATCTCATGGCATTTGAGATTTCTTAACGTGTTTGCCTAAGCTAGCGCTGTTTGTGGTAAATTTATAGCATTTGTTTCTAGATAATTGAACAGAGGAATCTAAAGGACTTTTTCAAATGTATATATACAACATATAAATTGTATGTTTGTGGTTGAGTGTTGAAGCTCAGGCTGATAAAAGATTTTATTTCTTCCTTGATATTAGATCTTAGTTGGTTGACCGTTTATTATAGTACCTGTTTCATTCTCACTTGGCCAATCTGCTAACAGTTAATTCTTACTTGGATAATAATAGGGTCACTTTTCTTGTGCTAGCAGCTACCTCTGGGGGGGGCCTATTCTCAGATTCTTGTACTAGAACATCTTCTCTTCAAAATATGAGGAAACCGAATGTACCCTGAAATTATTGGATTTATATTTTATTTATTGTAACCATTTTGAAGACTTAAAACTATTTAAGCAGTTTTCAGAGAGGTTAATGCCACTGGTATAATATGTTCAGAATCGGTTTGCCTGGAGTAGTGTTCCTGGGAGGCATAACATTTTTATTCCATTAGAAATTTCTACGTAAGTGATCCACTGTCGTCTAGAGGTTTCCTTTTCTCCTTGGGTTGAACTCTTTATTTCTTTGTCTGGAAGTTACGTACATTAAGCTTACGTGTTATATATAGCTCACAGGAAAGAAAACAAAGGGATATAATCCACAGATATCGATATTAATGTTAATAGGACTACAGGTAACTTTTGTTGTCTAACTTACACTTTTTATTCTCAAAAAATTTTTATTTATTGGAGAGTATGCATGAACAGAGGGGAGAGGAAGAAGCAGGCTCTCCACTAAGCCGGGAGCCCAACTTGGGGCTCTATCCTAGGTCCCCAAGATCATGACCTGAGCTGAAGGTAGAAGCTTAAATGAGCCACCCAGGTGCCCCTATTTTCAAATTGTTATATGCTTAGCTCATAATTCCTTTTAAAATCAGAAAAATCTGTTAAAAGCCTCTAAGTGTAATGCATTCTGATGAATTCTACTTGTAGCTGTTACTGTTGTATTAGAGAACTGGGGAGGAGGAGAACATTGGCTTTATTTTCAGGACAGTAAGGTGTCGAATAGTCTGAATCTGCCTAACAGTTTCATAGTACTCGAGCCCTACTCTTGAAAAGCTGAAATGCTAATAAAACTGTCAAACGTGAGATGCAAACCTTATATCCTTAGTATTGCATATGTTTAAATTTATTGTGACTAAAGACAATATACTGAATTGAGTCCCCCCCCCCATCAGGGTCAGTACTATGACCTTCAGTTACTGTCCTTCTGCTTTTTGCTGCCTGTCACGTCACCGCAGTAGTGCTAATCTGGGGCTTTTAATCACGTAGCTTAGATGAAACACATGGAATATAACATTCTATGTAGATTGATTTACTAAATTCTGACTGATGGTGTGAACACTTCCTTCTTAGTGTGAAATGTATGTGGTTGCCTTCCTCAGCACTCGGGAGAGGGAGATTTGTGATTTATGTCCCTTTAAGTGTTTTAATAACTAATGACCCAGGGAGGATATTTATTTCTGCTTTTTTCTTAACTGTATATGCAAAGATTTAGACTGGGTGCAGGTAAAGCTTTGGATCTGAATTCCACTAAAACCACTTAATGGCTGTGTAATCTTGGGTATTGCACTCAACCTCTGCAAGCTCGCTTCCTCATCTGTGAAATGGGGGTGATCATGCTTTCATCATGGAGTTGTGCGTATTATGTAATCTGTGCAATGTGCTTAGCATAGTGCCTACACATAGTAATTGATCAATAAGTGTTATCAATAATAATTATGGATTTAATTAATTGGGCCTTGATTAATTCCTGCCAGTTCTTAGTTTCATTGTTCAGATAATCCTCAATTGATTTGGAATGTGAAGTTGAAAGGCTGTTATGGAATACTTCACATATTTTTGCCACTGATGGTAAAGATTGTTCACCCTCCTATAAAAGATATAATCAGACAATGTCTATACATGACGAAGGGGCTGTTGCATTGAGTTGGAAAGGAATTGTTGCAAACCACCTTAGAAGAGTTATGTGAAGACTATGTTCTGTAGTTGTATAGTCTTTTTTAAAGATTTTTTATTTATTTATTTGACAGAGAGACATTATAAGTAGGCAGAGAGGCAGGCAGAGAGAGGAGAAAGCAGGCTCCCCGCTGAGCACAGAGCCCAATGTGGGCCTTGATCCCAGGACCCTGAGATAATGACCTGAGCTGAAGGCAGAGGCTTTAACCCACTGAGCCACCCAGGCCCCCTGTAGTTGTATAGTCTTGATAATCTATTTAAAGCAGCAAGAAAAGTGAGATTACACTATGACTTAAGGAAATTCTCCACATTTTAAATAAAAATTTCAGTGAATTTCCATACTTTATGTTATGGAAATGGAATTTGTTACTAAGTTCTCCCTATTGGGTTAATATGGAGATCCAACAGATGATGTAATTTATCTTTGATAATGGAAGTATTAAGGTCTGAAAAAATCATGACTAATTTTTTTTTCAGTCTCTGCCTACCATTATTTAACTTCTGTTGCATTTAAAATCTTTTAGTGGAATTGGGAACCAATAGTTGTTACAGTGTGTTGATATAAATACTCTTACAGTGTTTTACTTATGTGACACCTGCCTTCGGAGTAGCTGAAACAGGATGTGAAGCATTACTCAATTACTCATTTTTTTGTTTTTAAGCATTTGGAGAATAGTTTTCTACGTGTTAAATGTCCTTGGACAGGCTCTTTTGGCCAAGTCTTGGAAATCGAAGTAAACGGGATAATACAACCTTTCTGAATGAAAAAATTTTAAGGTGTTGCTCAGTGAAAAGCTAGTAAAAATAACTGCAATATATGAATTATTCTGAAAATTGTTTTGATAGCAAATGATTGTTTTTCTTTTAGACCGTAGTAGTGATACCTATGTATCACTACTTTTCCCCCAATTTCTTTTAACAGTGTAGAGTGCATAATTTAAACTTTGAAAATGACTGGAGTCATTTATACAAATATCAGTTTTCATACTTGTGTATAGCAAGTACTTGTTATTTTGCTGAGGCAAGTGGGGGAAATTCTTCCTTACAGTAAATAATATCAGTATTTTTTTTTAGGTGGGTAGAGGGGGAGTCTCCCGGTTGGAGTGCATTAGCAAAAGCAGCGCATGTTTGTTAAAAAGCCAGAAGACACAAGCAAGAAGAAAAAGGTCATTTATAAATCTTACCTACTAGAGATCATGGTTTCCTTTTTTGGATAGAACAGGAAAACAGAAACCACTGTGTTTTAGCAGGGGGAGGTTTAATGTAGGGATTTTGCAGGGAGTGAAAATTGGCATTAACTGATACTAATTTGAGAACTGCTGGAATCACAGGAAGTTGCCCCCCATGGCTCAGCCACCTGCAACCCCAAAGTGGATGATTGCTAGTGAAGAGCTTTAGCCAGAAGCTACACACATGTCAGTCTAACACATGACCCTGCTTTTACCCGCTACTGTTGGAGGAGTTTATGGCTGCTTATGTCCAGCCTTTTAACTTTCACAGGAGTACCTCTTATCAACAGAGCCCATCCCTTGTCCTTCCTGACAAGGAAGCTGGGAAGTGGAGCTTCTAGAGTAATACACATTAATATCCATCCATGTGTCACATTGGATGTGATTTGTTATAAAAGTATAAAGGGATTTTAAACATAATGTTGCTTTCAAATTTGGCTATAATTAACACATTGAAGTTACAATTTGGCTATAATTCTCTTTAATTACTATGTATTTTTGGGGATCCCTGTAGAGTAAGAACAGTTTAACTGAGAAAATGTTTTCAAATATAATTAAAATTTCATGAATGCTAATTTAAGAAATTATCATTACATCCCATAGCACTTATGACCTTTGAGGTAAAAATTTATTAATTTCGAGACACTTTCCCTCCTCCCCATCCCCCACCCTCCCAGGCCTGCTATTTTCTGTAGGCCTGTGCACATCTCACTGGCCCTGGGCATTGTGTCCCTGGTTCCTAACAGCATGACCCTCTGAGTATTTCAAGGGCAAAGATAGGGAGTAGGATATGGTGGTTAAGAGCAAAATTAAATGGAAGAGTGCTGTGAAGTTGAAGATTATGCTCTACAATTTTATAGTCTCACTAATCTATTTCAAGCAGCAATGAAAATGAAACTGCAAATCAGACAGCGAAGTTTCAGATCTCAGCATTGTTCTTAAAGCTACATGATCTTGGGCCAGTTGCTTAGTTCCCTTATCTGTAAGATGAGAAAAATACGATCTTCCTCATAGTTACTATGAATATCATTTAGGTGATTCAACATAAAGCACATGGTGAGCTCTCAACAAAGGTCAACTAAGTAGGTAGAGGTGTGATTTCTGACTTTTGGTGCTTACTGCATTTATTGGGGTGCATTCTATATGCTGCGTTGTGCTGGACCAAGGAAGTGGGTCCAGTTTTGCCCTTTTGCTGCCCTGGTGGGATAGGGATGGACACCGACTCCAGGAGAGCCTCTCTAGTGTGGGACTCTCTAGTTAGTTGGATGATAATGATAGCTTTCCTTTTTATGAATTACATTTGAAGCTGGAATTCACAAAAGTGTTTTACAAATGTTAATCATATAGAGAGAATGCCAGTATCTTCTAACAGTGAATTTTCTTGGTTCCCTGAGAACTACCTTTTTACCTCCTGCCTTTGGTGAAATGATGCAGTCCTGAAGGCGTGTGTGTGTGTGTGTGTGTGTGTGTGTGTGAGAGAGAGAGAGAGAGAGAGAGAGAGAGAGTGCTAGCAAGCGATGAGGGGGTGTCGATACCATCATAGCCTGCTATTAGCTAATCTCAGTGCTAGGAAAGGAAAAAGGAACGTATAAGCTGTCAAGGGGAAGATATTTTAGGTGAGGAAAGAAATCATAATATCCTTGAGTAGTAAAGCTTAATACTGGTAGAAAAACTAATAGTGCTTCTCTGTCCTAGCAATAGAATAAGAAATTATTTTTAACTGCAGCTAAATTGATTTAGGTTTTAAATTAGGAAATGGTTAAAGTTGACAGGAGTGAACTTGGATATTTCAGATGGTATTTGGTTTAAATGGCATTAACCATAAAATAAGTAGCTGTTAGGTTTGAATAGGCCTGCCCAGAGGTAGACGATAGTGGTGATAGTTGCCTTTATTTTTTTTCAACTACTTTTAAAATTTTATTTAGAAAGAATGGGGTCTCTGACTTGTTATGTGGGCTTTGATAATCAGATTTTGGACAAATAAGAAACCTTAAATGCATATCTCCTGTGTCTTGTTGAAGTGATATGTAGGATGTTATTTAAATAGCAGCTTTAAATTCTGATTACAATGATTCTTACTATAACAATCACTGAGGCTTTCCTCAGGAATGTCATGAGAAGTGCTTTTAAACAGTTCTCATTGACTAGACTCCACATCACATCCTTGGATCTGTCTAGCTCTCTGCCATTCTGTCTTCCTTCTTTGCTTTTGGGGTCACTAGAGACCAATTCGTTAAGGGTCCTGAGCCAGGTACTAAGAATTTAGACATGACTTCAGTCATCTTACACGAGACAACCCCCCCCCTCCAGTTCTAGAGCTCACTTTGACATATGACTTTGTGTTGCGGGCCATTTCCAGTAGGCAGAAAGGAGGCCTGGGGAAGCCATCTGTGAATCAGAGGCCTGGGCTTGCTTGTGGCTCTGAGCCGCCACCACAAGCCCTCTGCTTCTGAATGTGGCTGTGATGGGCAGGGTTGGCCACCAGGTCTCCTTCCCACTTCTTCTGGGGGGATCATCAGTGGATCTGCTAGGAAAGCACTTTATCATTGTTGCTAAGACTTCAGGGAATCAGAATGATGAGCAATCTCTTACCTTGGTGATTACCAAAATGTTGTTCCTTTATCATAAAAGGTAATCTCCACATTCCGGTGGCTCCCTTGTTTTCAGTGGACTTCACTTGTGATTTGAGCAACTCTGCAATACCAGCTTTTATCCAGTGTTTACATGGTAGCCATGCTTGGCTTTGACTATATTAGTTTATTACATGTATCCTTAACATTTCGATACACGGATGGAATCCTTTTTTTTTTTTTTTAGAAATGGCTTTATTTTATTAGAAACATTAGAGATTTTGTATCTTAGAAAGCAATATGAAAACTAGCAGCAAAACTTCATCTGAAATGAAATATGAATGATTATTTCATAAAATCAATAAAATTGAACTGAAAAATCAATATGCTTTATAAATATGCCTTTTAAATTATTTCCTATATCACCGTGGTGAGTATATTGGCTCAGTGGATTGCAATCTGGATGTCAATGTAGAGTTGCATTTATAAAAACTATTCTCAATTAACTGTTCCTTTGCAATGAACGGTTGTTCTGGGCCTTTTTTTTTTTTTTTTAATTTTGTTTATTTATTTGACAGAACGAGATTACAAGTAGGCAGAGAGAGGAGGGAGGCAGGCAGAGAGAGAGGAGGGAGCAGGCTCCCGCTGAGCAGGGAGCCAGATTCAGGGCTAGATCCCAGGACCCTGAGGCAGTGACCTGAGCCGAAGGCAGAGGCTTTAACCCATTGAGCCACCAAGGTGCCTCATGTTCTGGGCCTATTTTATGTAATCACTTCGGTAGGTAATGGGGAAGCTTCATTGTTCTGGAGTGATTTTTTTTTTTTTTCAGTCTAGTCAGAGATAAACAGAAGTCTCTACCTAGACAGAAAAATACTACATATAAATATGTGGTAGCATATGCCAGTGGTTAACTGTGTACTAACTGGAACTGAGAGCATTTGATGATGGCTATGATTTGGGTAGGAATGTTTCATTGTGAAATGGTATATATGAAATGAGGGTTGACCTAAGACACTAGAGAGGAGGAAGAATTCTAGGGAGGGCTGACATATCAGATTGTGTAATGCAGAAGGGCACTTGCTACATTTCAAAGGTTTCATTCAAGACGTCTCATCACAGACATCACAAATTTGTATGTTTATGACAATTTTCAGGTAGATAGTCTACACTCGAACTGCTTTGGTTTCTTGATGTTCCTTGAATATATCAGGTAGATTCTTAGGGCCTTTGTCCTGGCAGTTTATTCCACCTTGGATGTTTGCTCCATAGATGCTCATTTGGTCAACTCCTTTACCTTCTTCACCTTCACTCAGATGGCTCCTTCAGGATAATGCTTACCCTGTCCACCCAACCTAAAAATTTCCTTTACCTGCCCCCTCATATTAGCATGATACAACATTTGTAAATGTCGAATATAATGAGCATGTGAGGGTGATCTGGCTGTGACATCGGTCACCCCGTTGATTGGATGATCTGGCTGGGTGGGTGTCCCCTCTCTCCCTCACTGTTGCATGTGCATCCCTCCTGAAGTTGCATGCTCTGTTGAAGAGGACCACCTTCTTGGTAGAGGACTATTCTTTGGTTAAGGATATATGAGTAGCTGTACTGCCTGCCGGAACCAAACAAGCTCTCAAGGTCCATTTGTAGGAGAATGCAGGTTAGTCAACCTTCTGGGACTCCAGACACATCCAGATGAGGTGCTGCATGGGGCAGTTTGCCTTTCTTTAAAAAAAACAAACAAACCAATAATTACATTTTACTTAATAAGTTCATTGTTTCCCAACTCTCCCACTTGGAGTTTCATGATGGCAGAGAAATTTTTCTTGTATGCATTTTTTACATTGGTGTATCCTGAGTGCTTGGCCCATCACTTTGCTACACAGGAGCTGAGCAGAGAGCCCGATTCGGGCCTGGATCCCAGGACCCCGAGATCATGACCTGAGCCAAAGGCAGAGGCTTTAACCCACTGAGCCACCCAGGCACCCGGGATTGGAAGCTTTCTAGCTTAGGAGATTTCAGGAATGGTGACTCTATTACCTAAGGTTATGAGACATTTTTTCTTTTTTCTTTTTGGTTGTGGTGGGACACATCGTTGTGTTTCTCAATGTGTATTACGGTTTGGGTTATATTAGAGAGAACTTACAGAAGGTGGTATCAGTGAGGACTACAGATAAGACATCTGGGCTTACTTGGGAGCAGTTGAAGTCCTAACTGGGTGTATGCCTGGTAAAATGGAGGGCTATGGATGGAACCCTGATGAGTGACATTTACAGAATGAAAAGGGCAGAAGGCAGTAGGGGAAACTGTGACATAGTAGTCAGTAGGAAGAAATTCCGGAGGAAGTATGGTCCTGAAGAACATGGAAAAAGATAGTGATCCTCTTAAAAAATCAAATAAGAAAAGTAATAATTCTGCCATCAGATTTGGCAATTGGACGATCAGTGGTGATTTTGTTTCTTGGATAGTGTGGATGGCATGGGGGTTGGTACAGGAAAAGAACAAGAACATGAAGTCCCTACTCTTAGATCGTCATGATGGGCACCACACCTGTTGGACATCATTTAATCACGTTATGTTTGTATTCATTTAGATTCCCCTCTCTGCATGAAGTAGCAATATGTCCTCCTTTAACAAAACCACCTTTGCTCAGTTTTCTAGGAGATGGAAATAAAGTATCTTGAGGAAGGAACGGTGCCTGTCGTGGTTCATACAAAGGGGCCATGTGAGCAGTGTCTACTCAATAGCTCGGAGTGGAGATAGCTCCACAAGCTCTTGTTAGAACTCATTTTTTGATGTAGAAGAGGAAAATGATGTATGGCAAAAGAACCATGAACCATGTTATCTACAGGTTCTGGTAAAGGAAGCCTCTGCTTTTGGCTCCTTCTCAGCTAACCTAATATTGAAGATATTAGAGTACACAGCCTGTAGGGTGATAAAGGAAGAAGGGAATGTAGAAGAGTAATGTGAGACAGTTGTAAAGGGTTGGCAGCATCTGGAGATGGCTTGAGTGTGACAGAGAGGGGGGTCAAGGGTTTCAAGGTCATTTAGGTGGGGGAGGAGGCAAGATTTTTTTTTACACAAATGGAGGTGTTCGTTCTCAGGAAATCAGTTTCATTTTAGCCAGGCTTAGTTTGAGATGGCTGGGGGAAGTTAGGATAGGAATTTTTGGTAGATAGTTTTTGAACAAACAGAGGAGAAGAATCAGTTTTGTCTGTTTTGAGTTGAAGTGATGAGATGACGGTAAAGCTACCCAGTGCTAGCTGCTCTATCTAGTATTTTAGGTGACTGCTCTCGTTAGTCTTCACGCCCCCCTATGAGGTTGGTACTGTTATTTCTGTTTGATGTTAGAGAGATTTTATTTGCCTGGCATCCAGTAGCTTAAAAGTGATCTACCTGTAGGTCAAACAAGGATGAGGGCTGTCTGCCTCCAGAGCTCTAATCCTGAACTCCTGATCCTCTCTGCTTCCTTGGCTATCACTTGGGGGGTGATTAGGGAGTCTTGGGGAATATTAGACCTCCAGCAGCTATGGCACTGGTTTCTCACAGCCTTCGTGTTATGTTCATTCCTTCAAAGATTATTTGGTCAAACCTTTGTTGCAGTTACAGGCATTTCTTGCTGTTGGAATCCCTTTGGAGATGCTGGTTTTCTTCTGAAAGATCTAAGGGGCTTTTTCTTACAGACCAACTGTTCAGGTATTTTTTAAAACTAATTATCCTTCCTCTTTTTTCTTTTCCTTTTTCTTTTCCTCAACAGCACATTTCCATGCTTTCACTTTGATTTTCTTTTTCTTTCCTTTTTGTGTTCTGCTTGACCTTGTTGAGGAGGAGGGGAGATAGACCTCAAGCCCTGCCTAGTCAGTTAAAACAGTCTCACACTGGTAGATGAGCTCACTTCAATTCTCTCTTTACAGTTTTGACCTAAGATGTGAATTAATAATAAATAAATCCTTAAAAATAAAAAAGGGGCCAGTGCCTGGGTGGCTCTGTCAGTTGAGCGCCCGACTCTTGATTTTTGTCTCAGGTCATGATCTCAAGGCTCTGCTCCGTGTAGAGGCTGTTTAAGATTCTCTCTCTCTCAACTTTTTTTTTTTTCTTTAAAAAAAGAATTGGCTTAATCCAGATATGTTAGCCATTGGGATTTGCCCTTTAATACAGTAACATCATTATCCATGGTTGGGAACTCAAGCTGTGTTTGGTATGGCAAACGTGAGTATGACTGGTATATAAGCCTTATTTCAGGAGTTTCCACAAATGTCAGTAAGATTTTTATTTTTTTAACTTTAACTTTATTGGTATCTTATTGGCCTTCTATATACAAGATTTATCATGGCAGGTGATATTATACCTTGTATAATTTCATAAGTAATTTGGCATAATTCCATAAACATGTTCCTGAAGGTTTGACTATATAGGATCTCAGGTTACTCTAAAATGTGAAAAATACAAGAGAAAATCATAATTGTCTACATATAGATTAAACCATATTTTAAAAGATTAAATCATAATTTATGGCATATTGAAGGTCTATGATTTTTTTTTCCATTTTACCCCTCGGCCAAAATAACAACAAAACAAAGAACCCTTGCATTTTTGTTAAGTAGTTAGCTGTAGACATCTTAACAGTCTTTTGAAAAAAGAATACATGTAAATTGAAAGGAAAACTTTATTTTCTTAAATACCCACAATTATTTACTCATGAGATGTGTATGCCTGATGGGCACTACAAAACTTCTCACCTCTTGGAACAAGATTACACACCACAATACTCTCATTTTCTGTTCCACATTGATGGAGGTACTGTATTTACTTCTTGATCATAGTAACTGCCAGATACCCAGCTTCACAAAGATAGGTCTTTGAAAGGAATGTGGAATGATGTAGTGTTGAATCTGCATACTAATTTGGACCAGTGGTTCATGCAATGTCTGAGTATTCCTGTGACTTGTAATTTAAGATTATCTTGCACTGTCCCTGTGAGTTTGCTGTGATGTTCCAGGGCACCTTGGTGCATAACTTGGGATCCAGAGATCAACAATCTTATACTGGGTAGATCACGGGAGAGTGACTAGAAATTACTTGCCTCCTAGTGCTGTGTGATAATATAGTAAATTGTCGGATACAATGCCTGGGTGCCCAGCGGATATAAATTATCTTTCCCTTGTCCTATCAGTGGCTTTAATAGCCATATTACTCCCCTTCATGGTCTGACTTATGTTTATAGTCTAGTAATCTTTACTAAGTACAGCATCACAGGATTTATTGCCACTTGTTTGATTTTATTTGTAAGTGGATGACTTGGATATTACTAAGTCACTGCTATAGAGTGGATGGCTTTATAAAAACTTTATTTACATAAAATATAAGGGGAAAAGAAGTATTCATTAATATCAGACTGAGTATATACTATTTTCCTGAGAGTTCAATCAAATGACAGCGATAAAGAGTTGTGTGCAAGACACAAGTCTGGAAAGTTCACAGAGGTCACATAGTCCCTAATGTGATATTTATTGTAACCTGTTAGTGGAGTGATAGCTTCCCTATGCCATGGTGAAGATAGCTGTTTCAGAACAGCATTTATAGGCCATTTCGAAAAATAAAGTGCTTATTTTAGCAGCTTCATTTGTGGTTTAGAGGCAGTGATCATGCTGTAACACAACCACACTCATCAACTCTCATCATGCTCTCACATTTTGGTGACTTAACAGATTGGTTGTGGGTCTGATCGAGTATGGCCCCTTCAATATCTAGACTTGATAAGGTGCGACATTTCACATATATGTCGAAAGGACAATTTCTCATCTCTATTAATAGTGAAGGCCTGAGAACAACTTTGAGGCCTGGCACTGACGGCTTCCAGTCATTAACACGTTTTTTAGAAGAATGTAGGGGAAATAGCACATTTGTATTCAGTTAGTAGGGGCATACAGCCAACCCCTCTTGAGAGTGTGTGAAGGCCTTGTGAGTACACTCTACCGCATCTTCATGTACCCTGTTTTTAGTGGGTTGCCTAAGTATTAGAGCTTGTATGGTACATACAAATGGATGTCTGCACGTAAAAGTTTCTTTAAAATTATTGAAAATATCAAGTGTCGAATTTTACTTTGCAATGTGTCTAATGCAGGTTTGAGTTTCTTGAAAAGTAGAGGAATTTGAGCTCATTTTAGTTAAAAATGCCTGCTTGATAAATAATCATGCTTCAAATGGATGAACATACAGAACAAATAGAAATTTTATGGAAAAAGAACTGTTGAAAGATCTAAGGAGATTCCTGAAGAGATCAGGTTTCAACCAGTCAAGATACAGCTCAAAGTAAGCCTTCATGTTTTCTGCTTTTACCTATTCTGGGAAAAGCCAAAGGAGCCAAATAAGACTTTTGATCTGTGTTCAAAACCCAGCTTCACCTGTTATTATTAGTATGGCTTTGGCCAAGTTATTTCACCTGTCTAACCACATGTACCTACACAGAAAATGGGAACAATACCTGTTTGATGGAATGATCCCAACAGTTAGATGAATAGCACAGAGGACCTCATTCAGCCCGGATACGTCCTACTGCCTGAGGAAGTTCACTGGGCCCACCCTCTTCTGTCCTTCAGAGCTCACACATAGCTCCTTATTTGTCCAGCCTTCCCTGAGTGCTCCCATTTCGTTAACTATCATCTTCTGTGTTCTTATAGCCAAGAACACATCCCTATGATGGCACCTAGAAAATTGTACTGGACTGATTTGCTCCTGTCTCCTCCAGTGGGCTGTATGATCCTTGAGAGAGCCCAACTTTTCAGTGCCTTGTACCGAATTTTACAAGTGCTCAGGAATGATCGGGAGTGAATGACCCACCTAGTGAATGACCACTTGCCCCTGCCAGCTCACCTACAGGCTCTGTATTAATGACTGTGCTCTGGACACGCTGCCCTGTGCTCCCCAGCACCGCGTGCAAGAACTAGATGCTTGTAGAATTCAGTTGTAGGAAATAATTATAATGAAAAAGTTCTCTAGGAAGCTTTTCTTACCCCACCCTCCTAGGCAGAATAATCATTCTATTGTTTGAGCCCTCAGAGAACCATGTACAGACTTCCATCCTCTCCATCATTTACTCGAGCTCTCTCCTTGAACTCCTATTGATTTGTGTCTGCTTTCCTGGTGGATAATAAGCTCCTTGAGGGTTGGCTTTGTGTCTAGTTCGTGTTTGTATTCTCAGGACGCCAAGGGTGTTTGTGGTTGGCCTGAGTGCATCAGACCATCTCAGACCGAAATGTTGATCCGTTGATTTTGTTAGGATGAAGAATCTTCCCATTACTTAAAAAAGCTTAAAAAATTGATCTGCACTATAGAGAATAGTTTAAAAGATGTTTTGAGTGTTTCCTCATTATGGGACATACCCAAATATAACATTTGGTTATTTATATTCACGTACAGTATGTAATCTATTGTGTGCACATTTTATTTGATATATTTTGTGGAAGATGTATCTTCTGTAGATGTCTTTTATAGGAGATGCATTTTAAATACCAACAAAACTCCCGGTGCTATGAGGTATGTGAGTCATTAAATGCAATAAAACATAATAGGCCAGGAATCTGCTGTTTTCCCCGTTGCTCTTCAGGGACCCTAGAGGTTGAAAGCTTTATTGTGGAAAAGAGATCTTTATGTTAATCAGGTAAACTGATGTATTAGGTAGCCATGCATTTGCAGAGATTCTTGTCTACCAAGCTTGGTATGTAGGGTTGAGAAACCATTCTTCACTCAGAAGGCTACTGGGCATGGTGGGAAATACCATTTTCTCATGTTATTTTTCCCTCACAAGTTTTCATACTTGTAGAGGAAGGACATATTTATAAAAGTACTCTCTACATACAAAGAAAGTAGAACTATGATGAACTCTCACTACCCAGGATAGCCATTACTGAATTTATTGCATATAGTCCACACACGTGTAACGTGTGTGTTCACATGCTCACACCCACCCATTCGTATTTTACAAAATGAGGTTGTACAACAGTGAGTTTTATGTGCTTTCTTACTTTTTAAACTTGATAATGTCAGTTCTTTTTATCAGTTTTTCAAACTATGACATCCTTTTTTTTTTTTTTTAAAGATTTTATTTATTTATTTCACAGAGGGAGAGAGATCACAAGGAGGCAGAGAGGCAGGCAGAAAGAGAAGGGGAAGCAGGCTCCCTGCTGAGCATAGAGCCCGATGCGGGCCTCGATCCCAGGACCCTGGGATCATGACCTGACCTGAAGGTGGACACTTAACGACTGAGCCACCCAGGCGTCTCCATAACAATTGAATTCTTCCTGGAGATTATAGACTCTTCTTGGGTTCAGTGTGTTTTCCTCTCCCCTTGTGTCTGTTGAGTGCAGAGCTGTGTCTTACACAATGTAAATTTCTTTTCCTGTCTATTTCTGGGGATCAGCTTTTTGAGAACCTGATCAATGGAGTGTTTGACTCCAAACACTTTGACTCCAAACACTTTAGTCCCACATATAGCCTACATTATGGTCTAAGTTGCAAATGTATCAGGTTTCCTCTCTAACACATAATAAAAGACAGTAGGTTATAGGGGTCTGAAAAGGTGTTCTAAACAGAATCTGACTTTGCTATAGACATCACTTTTTTAGAGATTGGCATTCAATTATTAGGGATATAATCTTTTCAAAGATAGGATCACAAGCACCATGTAAAAGACATCCTCCCCCACACTCTGCTCTCCTTCATTCTATTAGGCTCAGATTATGATTAGGTTTCTTGTGGTAGGAGATTCTGTATTTAGGAATTAAAGGACTTTATAGCAAACATAGGTTATAGGGGAAAAAATTTGAGTAGACAGCCTAAAGTTCTAAATAACTATTTTTTTTTTCATTGACTAAGGTCGAACAATAAAAGTAGTACACTGTGGTACCGGGGAGGCTCAGTCGTTAAGCGTCTGCCTTTGACTCAGGTCATGATCCCGGCGTCCTGGGATCAAGACCCATGTTGGGCTCCCTGCTCAGCGGGGAGCCTGCTTCTCCCTCTGCTTGTGCTCTGTCAAATAAATAAAATAAAATATTTTAAAAAAAAGTATTACACTAAGAGATTATACCTGACATCTTAAACAGCAAATTGCTAATATTGGCTGCTATACAATTAATCTGATGAATGAGGAAAATAGTGATCCCAGTGATGGAAGATGCATAGTCCTTGAGTGGGGATGGGATTGGGGCATTGTGCATACTTGTCTTTTTCCAGAAATTCAGTTCTTAAGGACTTGCTCACATAGATCGAGTCTCTAAATGGAGAGGTTTATCAATTGATTTTTTTTAACTTAAATTCAATAGTCAACATGTAGTACATCATTAGTTTTTGATATAATGTTCAGTAATTCATTAGTTGTGTGTAACACCCGGTGCTCATCACATCATGTGCCCTCCTTAATGCCCATCACCCCATTATCCCATCTGCCCATCCACTTCCCCTTCTGCAAGCCTCAGTTTGTTTCCTGGAGTCAAGAGTTTGACTCCCTCTCTGATTTCTTCCCCTTCAGTTTTTGTTCCCTTCCTCTATGGTCCTCTGCATATTCCACATATGAATGAAACTATGTGATAATGGTCTTTCTCTGACTTATTCCTCTGACTTATTTCACTTAGCATAATCCCCTCCAGTTCCATCCATGTCGGTTGATTTCTTAGCGCTTGATTTATGTCCAGAATGTTCTGGCAAATACAGGTTGCCTTAGTAATACTTTATAGAAATGACTCTGTGGTTCGGCCACTCTCTGGCTCCCCAAATTGAATGTTGTATGTTTCTGTTGTTCCGGTGGAATCAGTCTTGGATATCTACGGCCTTGGGGGGAGGTGTGTAGCATCCTGTCTGGTAGGGAGACTAACTTGATACATGGAGTCCTAGGTGAAAATGGGTCCCTATTGGAGAAGATGCATGACTTTTTTTTTTTTTTTTTTTAATCTCACCTCACTAAATACCCATTGATGCATCACCGGTTTCCTGGTGTTACTGCTAATTGCATGGGTAAATTACTATGAGCTTCATATGCACAATAACAACGCATTTTGGTGTTCCTGTGTGATTCATGTTGACTAGATATAAAGTGTAACAGTTGTGCAGAAGTATGCAAAAGCTACATATGCAATTGATTTTTGAGGAATGAGGACACCTGATCACATGATCAAGGTGAGATTACTAATAAAATGTAAATATAAGATTATTTTTATTAAAAGTCTTTCAAAAGTGTACAGAAATCAGTGGAGGAGCCACTAAAATTTCCTTTTCTCTGTCATCAGAATATCTAAAAGCATAATGTGGTGGGTAGAATAGTAACTATGAAGCCTAGGCTTCACTGTGAATCCCTGCTCCTACATTTATTGGCTGTATGACGTCCGGCAAGAATTTAATCTTTCCCTGCCTCTGTTTCCTCCTCTGTAAAGTGGGGATAGTTTCCTTAAGGATTTGTGTGTGTGTGTGTGTGTGTGTGTGTGTGCACACACTTATGCTTAGAATAGTGCCTAGCATATAGTAAGACCTGTATAAATGTTCTGATTATTCAAATTTTCCCACTATTTTTACATAGATAATAGTGGTATGAACCAGCACTTTATTTTTTTAAAAAGATTTCATTTATTTGAGAGAGAGAGAGAGAGAGAGCGAGTGAGCATGAGAAGGGAGAAGGTCAGAAGGAGAAGCAGACTCCGAATGGAGCTAGAAGCCTGATGCGGAACTCAATCCTGGGACTCTGGGATCATGACCTGAGCCGAAGGCAGTCGCCTAACCAACTGAGCCACCCAGGCACCCCTGAACCAGCACTTTTATAAGTACAATATCAGTAGAATCCAGTTGTTCATGGTGGTTTTCTTCACCTTTGTGGAAGTCAGATTGACTTTAGCTCCCTTTTTACATCCTGTAGGTAAGAGTCCAGTGCCTTTGTTAAGAAGTCTCTGAAGACTTGAGGCTTATATTCTCAGGCATGGTGGCCCCAGTTCCTGCTCCTGCTTCCTCACTTCTTTTGTTCTCTACATCTCAGACTGACTGAGACAGCTGGTCCCTTCCTCTTGGTTTCTCTTTGTTTCCCCAACCCCTCACAGTAGGCATTTGGATTGGTGGTAGCAGACTTTATGGACAGTTAGGGCCATGGAGGGGAGAGGGGCTTGAATCATTGGCAAATAATTTACAACACTTTTTATATTAAGCATAATATCTAATGGGCTAGAAAGCAAAGTTTACATATGATAAAGAAATTCTAAGTGTGTGGTGGACTGGCAGCTTCAGGCAACCAGGACACCAGAGATAGTTTATTTTCTCTTGCCATTATGGGTACCTCTGTGGAGAAAAATGTTAGAGAAGATACATTTATTAATTGCATGAAATTGTGTAAAAGATGTCTTTTAGACACTGTTCTATAGTTTACAGGTAAAACACTGTAGTATTTGACATCTGCCATTAAAATTAGAATTTATTACAAAAACATTTATGGTCTTTAATTATGTAAAGAGTAATAAAATCAGATTTTTCACCTCCCCCCATCTCTGTCCTCTCAACCTCATTTTTTTGTGGGTTGTGTGGCAAGATTTAGGAATAATCTTATTTTTCCAAATGCTTAATTTCATTATAATGAAACTTGTTATACAGTGAGATTGTATCACTTTTTTATTAATGAGATTTTGGCTCAATTTAATTGGGATGTCTAAGAACCTCTACTGCAATTTTCTGCAGTTAAGAAAAATGTCTTATGATAGATTTTTTTTCCCTAACAAATTGGTGCCATCTTAAATTTCTGTTTTTCTTCTACATTTTCTTGAGTGCTGACAATTGCATTTTTATCTAGTTTTTTGGATTCACTCCGTGCAGTGGACACTGAGATTTGTTTATTCTCCCAAGTTATGTGCAAAAACTTAAAGAAATAAGCATTTAATATGCCATCACTTGGAGTATGGATGTTAGTGAATATTCCAGCTTGAAATTCTAAGGAATGTCCATTTATGGTTAATTATGGAAAATTTGACTATAAGAGTGCTTTTGAAGAAGGGCCTTGGCAGCCATTAGATTGTTGCAGCCCAAATCAGTATTCTGTATGCACCTTAACTGGCTTTGGTGCTACTTATTACCCCCACTTGTCGGGAGACTTTTATCATGATGTGCTGTTCTTGCATGGAGGTGGCTTTGGCATTAATTTCATATAGAAGTTTTGTTATATTATCTTGGGATATTAATGAAGGTAGCAGCCTACTTAGAAAAATGTTGGATGTAATGAGTAAGAACAATGCCACATTTGGTACATGATCTTTTAAAAATAGGTTGCAGGTAACCTTGCTTAAAAGATTGCATGGATTCTGCAAAAGTAGATTACTTGTAAGCAAACTCTTTTACCCTGTGATTTTTATTACAAAGTGGGAGATGAGTAGTCCTGAGAATATAACTTCCTAGACCTATAAAAGTCAGACTTTAAAAAGGAGGAAATACTTAACATTTGGTCTAGTGAAGTATTAACAGAAAATCATTTAAAATATTTTTTAGAAGCTTGATCACAAAATAAGTCCCAAAATGAAACTGTGCTAAAATGAAAAAGTTTAGTGATAGAATAACTGACTCTATAGACCTCTGACTTACCTGAGTATTTTCTTTGTAGAATGACACTTGAGCTAAATTTAGTAACTTTGACCAAGTTTTTCTACTGTAAGCACATTTTTTATTGTTGCACTTCCTGGTTTTGGTTGAACTATTTCAGTTTCCATCTGGAATCATCTAGAAGATCTTTATATTAGCCAAGGTCTAGAGGCCAGATAGCACTTAGCTAGTCCTAAACCTATACAGGTAGGTACCTGGGAAAGAGACAAATAAAGCTAATACTGAAATACTAATGCTGGCATTTAAAATAGGTATAGGACAAAAACCTGAAATTACATGATGTAATGGAAGTGTTAACTAATGCTATGATAATCATTTTGTGATGGTGTATCAAATTATTATACATCTTAAACTTGCACAGTGTTATGTATTAGTATATCTGAGTGAAACTGGAAAGAAGAATTTATTTAGTGGGTACAGGAATGGGGGAAAATCTAGGCTAAGAAAAGGCTATCGTTGTCTTCTTTGGACCTGAGAGTATGGAGTATAACCTTAGCAAGCCTAATACTTGATTTGTAGAAATATTTGGAGAAATATTTACTTATAAAATAATTTCATAGAATTCCTATAATTTTTAATGAATGTGTATTAGTAATTTATTATAGTCTTTATAGATATATAGTTTATCCCCTATTGATTTCATAAGTTAATTTTGACTTTTTCCTGTATAAAGTATGTAACATTTTAAATATAGCCTAAATTCAAATAGTAAGATAAAGTTGGAAAGAACAAGAAAAATCAGAGAAAGTTTACAGGAATGTGGAGAGAATAGTAATTATCTACAAGTCCTTAAGTTTACATGCTGGTCCTTGAACTTCCTGAAAGAAGGGGTTTGTCCTTCTTGTCCTGTATCTTTGTCATCTATCCTTGTACTCAATTTGTACCTTTGGAATCAGTCTGTTTAACAAAGTGCCTAGCACTTTGTAGGCACTCAGCCAGTGCTTAGTGAATGAAATGAGTAATGGAACTTGAATTTCTCATAGGTGATCTTAACTAATACGACAGACCTGTTAGGGAAGTATGATTATTCCCATTCTAAAATGGAGAAACTAAGATTCACATGGGTTAAATAATTGCCTAATAATAATTCCAGCAACAATGGCATTCCATTATGACCTATTAATCATATAAAATTAGGAGTGTATTTTATTTCATTGGTATGTCACTTGTCAATAAATAGTAATAAGCCAGATTTAGTGAACACTTTGTACTAAAAATTATTATGCTTCACATGCATAATTTCACTAGGCTGAGTACTATCCTATGGAAGAAAATAGATCTACATTTTATAGTTTGGGGTTAAGAAGTCAAGTAAACTTCCTAAGTTTACTTAGTCAGTGGGTGGGTGATTTGAGTGCAAGCCTCTGTGACCCTTGAATTCAGTCTTAACCCCTACACTTCCTTATAGCCACATAGTTCTTGATGGCAGAGTCAGGATTTGCATACAGTGTGGTTGTTCCTGGTTATTCCCCTGTGGGTATAGTATGTATGTATGCATGCATACATGTTTGTGTGTATGTAGTTATATACGTCTATAGCACTTGCCTTGTTAGGCTTTATTCAGGACATACAGCAATAAATTCTGTTGCTATAAGATTTGGTACATTTTTATAATGACATGATTAAAATGATACACCATCTGAGAAAGAATGACCAGCCTTATCAGGAGTTGTCAAGGAAAGCTTAATAGAGAAGTGTAATTTGATCTGGTGTTCTGAAGGATGAGGAATATTCTAAGGACATGAAAAAGGAAGAATAACTATATAATCTATTATACAAGAACTTTTTTTTAATGGAAAGGACCCTACCAATAATTGCAGTAGGACAAAGGGCTTAAAGAGCATCCCTGATAAATCAGGACAGTGGTCTTCCTACAGAAATGCCATTCTAGGCAGAGTAACTACATTTGTAAATTAGTTTAAAAATCATATAACACAGTATTGAATCGGTATTAGATAAACAAAATTAAAATCCCTCACAAAAACCTCCACATCTGCCTTACAGGGCTAAAGTAGCAATAGATTATAGACTACTTCCTCAGCAGTAGTAATTACATACCTAGCAACAAGATAGTTTTAGAATGATCTAATACAGAGAATTCTGGAATGATCTAGTACAGTCTGTTCAAGAAATTGGATGATGTAAAAGTGTATTCAACCTTAGGATAATTGGCTTAGATGGATACAGGCTTGGAGACTGCAGGAATAAAGGTATTCGACTGGGGTGCCTGGGTGGCTCAGTGGGTTAAAGCCTCTGCCTTTGGCTCAGGTCATGATCTCAGGGTTCTGGGATCGAGCCCCTCATCAGCAGGGAGCCTGCTTCCTCCTCTCTCTGCCTGCCTCTCTGCCTACTTGTAATCTCTGTCAAATAAATAAAATCTTAAAAAAAAAGGTATTAGATTTAGAGATTGCCTATTTTAGTCTTTTACTATCAAAATACCAATAGCATTTTTCACAGAACTAGAGCAAACAATACTAAGATTTGTATGGAACCATAAAGATCCCTAATAGCAAAAGTAATCCCAAGAAAGAAAAACAAAGCTTGGAAGTATCATGATTCCAGATTTCAAGATAGGCTACAAAGCTGCATCAAATCAAACAGTATGGTACTGGCACAAAAATACACATAGATGGAAGGAATAGAATAGACCCAGAAATAAACTGATGCTTTATGTGATCAACCTGTGACAAAAGAAGTCAAGAGTATACATTGGGGAAAAGACAGTCTCTTCAACAAATGGTGCTGGGGGAACTGGACACCTACATGCAAAAGAGTGAATCTGTACAGCTCTCTTACAGCATCTACAAAAATAAAATGGATTAAAGACCAAATGTAAGACCTAAACCCATAAAAATCCTAGAGGAGAACATGGGCAGTAAGTCCGACATTGCCTGGGCAGCATTTTTCTAGCTATGTCTCCCAAGGCAACAGAAATAAGCAAAATTAAACTATTGGTTATATCAAAAAGCTTCTGCACAACAAAGGAAACCATCAAACTACTGAATGGGTGAGGATATTCACAAATGATATATCCAATAACAGGTTAATATCCAAAATATATGAAGAACTTGTACAACCCTACACCAAAACCCCACAAATAATCCAATGAAAAAATGGGCAGAGGACCGCAATAGACGTTTTTCCAAAGAAGACCTACAGATGGCCAACAAACACATGAAAAGGATGTTCGACGTTACTAATCATCAGGGAAATGCAAATCAAAACCACAGTGAGATGTCACCTCACAACAGTCAGAATGGGTAGTATCGAAAAGACAAGAAATAGGGATGCCTGGTTGGCTCAGTTGATTAAGACTTCAGGTCAGGTCATGATCCCAAGGTCCTGGGATCGAGTTCTACATTGGGGTCCTTGCTCAGTGGGGAGCCTGCTTCTCCCTCTGCCTGCCACTCCCCCTGCTTATGCTCACTCTCTTTTTCTCTGACAAAAATTTTTTAAAAAGAAAGACAAGATACAGGGACACCTGGGTGGCTCAGGCATTAAGCGCCTGCTTTTGGCTCAGGTCGTGATCCCCGGGTCCTGAGATCAAGCCCTGTCGGGCTTCTTGCTCAACAGAAGTCCTGCTTCTCCCTTTCCCGCTCCCCCTGTTTGTATACCATTTTCACTGTCTCTGTCAAATCTTTTTTTTTTTTTTTAAAGATTTTACTTATTTGACAGAGAGCTCACAAGTAGGCAGAGAGGCAGGCAGAGAGGAGGAAGCAGGCTCCCTGCTGAGCAGGGAGCCCAATTCGGGACTTGATCCCAGAACCCTGAGATCATGACCTGAGCCGAAGGCAAGGCTTAACCCACTGAGCCACCCAGGTGCCCCTCAAATAAATAAAATGTTAAAAAAAAATGTTTAAAGGAAGACAAACAACTGTTGGTGAGGTACAAACAGCAGAATCAGATTTATAAATATAGAGAACAAACTGATGGTTTCCAGAGGAGAGGGATGGACAAAATGGGTGAAGGGGATTGGGGGATACAGGTTTCCAGTTAGGAAATGAGTAAGTTACAGGATTACAAGGTAGAGCATAGGGAATACAATCAATGAATATTATAATAGTGTTGCATGGTGACAGATGGTAGCTACACTCGTGAACATAGCATAACAAAAAGAAATTAAATCACTGTGTTGTGTACATGAAACAGTTGTAACATTGTATGTCGTCTACACTCAAATTTCTAAGAGGATGAAACGTTTAATTCATTGGAAATAAATTCACTGGCACATTTGACTGAAAGGGAGGACTCAAGATATCTGGAAGTTAACAGAACTTGGGTTGATACATCCATTTATTTTTTAGATTCTTCTATTGCCATTAAAAGTAAAACTGTTAATAAGATATTGAGACAGGTGTGGTAACAATGTGGGAAGTATTGGTGATTGGTTAACAGGTTTTTTCATGTATGTATATTTTAAGCAGATTTTATTATCATCATTATTACTTATCTATTTTTTAGAGAGACCAGGAGAACATAAACAGTGGGCAGTTAGGGGTGGGCAGAGGGAGAGAGCAGGCTCCCCCCGCCCCACCGCCTCCCAGTACAGAGCCCCACCTGGGGCTCAGTTTCACAACCCTGAGATCCCTGAGCTGAGCCGAAATCAAGAATTGGACACTCAAGCAACTGAGCCACCCAGGCACCCCGATGAGCAGGTTTTCTACAAGAGTACAGATCTCCTGGTTATAAAGATGGCAGAATTTTTTGGAAGGCTAAGAAAAGGGTGGGGGTATGTAAAACTAAGGAAGATTTTCTATATTCAATTAGGATGTATTTCTACTTGGTTAAGGGTCCTACTTGGTTGATATTTTCAGAAAGAAATATTATATAGAAATAGTGGTATTAACACAAGAGTTGTGTATGCACATGTATATATAAACACAGGGGTAATGTGTATGATACATANTATATATAGAATATTATATATTATAACACAAGAGTTGTGTATGCACATGTATATATAAACACAGGGGTAATGTGTATGATACATAAATGATATAGGTCAGATATAAATCTGATCTTTAGTTCAGATCTTGTATTAACAGTGTTTTTAGTGCAGATCCAGTATACTCTTATTTAATTTGGGAAAACTACAACTTATTTTAATAAAATAACTTGTGACATAGTGGGCAGAGCTAAAGCCTGGAGCATAAATCAGAAAGAAGTCTCAGGTAGTAAAATCAAAAGTGAGAAGTATAATTTGCATATTATTTGGGGTGATGCTAAATTGGGAGGAGTGTGGGTGCAGATAGAATAGCAATTAGGTTAGAAATGTGGGGAGAACATAGACTAACTTGGCACAAAATAACAATGATCTGTAGGTGAATAATTTTGTTCCAAAGTTATTTAGTCATCTCAAATTTGTTCAGAGTTATGTAGAACATATATAATCATGCATAGAAGAAGCCTAGTGGAAGGCATTAAGAGATAAGTAAGGGATGTTCTCTTTTGCAGGTGAGGGAAGAAAGAGGGGAAAGTAGGTTGTGTGGTCTAGAGCAGAGTATTCTACTCTTAATAGAAATGGAAACATTTTGTTGTGATTGTTGGTTATTTTTGAGAAGAGTGTTTTCCTCCAAAATGCATCATTTTGTCTCTTCTTTCTTTTAATGCATCTTCTTTCTGAAGTTGAAATTACTTGAAGTACATTACTCTTCATGTTTACTTGCTCTCCTTGGGGCAGACCCCACGTGTGCGCCTGAAGCCTGGTCTTACTGGTGCTGTAGAACCCGTCATTGCCTCCCCCCACACCTCCCATGCTCAAGGATGCAGCATAGCTTGCCAGGGGAGAGTGCTTGCAGGGGCGGGGTTGGCTCTACCCTTGACCTTAGGCTATTTACTGTGTGTCCATTCCTATGAATAGAGTACAATAATAGTGTTTTCCTCAAAGGGTTGTATTAACTGAGCTACTCCGTGGAAAGTGCTTAGTGTCATGTGTGGGACATACACGTTTATCATTTGCTATTGTTTGTAGAGTGAGAAGTGTTATGATGCATTGCCTTGTCCTCTCTGAGAAGTGCATCCTGAGTTGCATTTGGAATCTGGCCCCTGCCCAGTTTTCCAGCCATTCACCTTTTATACTCTCTTCCCCGCACTGGCTGCAGAGGCCCGTGAACTACTGCATTTTCTCCCCAAAGCTAGGCCTTTCCTTCTCACCAGGTACCATTTATCATGACCTTTTGTTCATTCTTGGACACTCATTCCAGCCACTTCCTTGGAGGAGTGAATCTTAACCTACCCCCCTTCATCGGATGGGCCTTCTTCCTTCCTGCTCTTGCTAAACCTGGTGTTGCCTCTCTACTTACTACCCTGGAATCGAAATGCTCTCTGCTCCTTTGTGTAGCTCCTCTCATCCCCTGGAGGACGGGACCTTGGCCCCCAGCTCCCTTGCTTGGGGCAGTATCTGCCCGGGAGGAGATAGAATGTCCTGTTGGCAAGGTGCGGACTTTGGACTTGGAGGCAAGGTTTGAAACCTTGCTCCACCCCTTACCAGTCATGTGACTTAAGGCCACTTATCTCACCTCTCTGTGCCTCACTTGCCTCATCTGTAAATGGGAATTATAATCCTACCTACCCCATAGCATCAAGGGCAGATTAAATGAGGAGAGAGAGACTCAGGCTTACTTTCCTCTCTGTTCTTCACTTCCTTTCTGAATCTCCTGCTGCTGTAGTCCTACCCTGGCTGTACCACAGAGTGAGGGGGACACAGGGGGCTAAGTGGCAAAGGAACAAGAAGGTGGGGACTCCTCAGGGACATGTGAGGACCTCTGTGGATGCTTTCTCAGGTGGCTATTTGTAGGGGAGGGAAGGGCATGAGGTGGAATTGCCTGCCCCCCTTTTATTTTTTATCCAACTCTTTTCCTTTTAGATCAGACTCAAACACTCTAAGTTTCCTTCTCATTATCTGGATTCATGAATTTGTAGGGCTCATCTCTAAATGCAACACAGATTCGTGTCCATCAGCTTTTTCCTTATTTTGAATGTTGTCTCTAAAGAATGGCCACAGTTCCCCTCCTTCTGCGGTAACGGTCACAGGATTCTAGTTCCTGCTTCACCGGGAGTGGCTTTCTAGGCTAGCGTGCTGTTCCAAGGATGCTCTATCTTGGAAGGACAGTCCATTTCTCACCTAGAATAAGGGCACAGGAGACTCTGGTTTTCATCTCCGATGATTGCCCGAGCGGCTGGTACCACCATCACTGCCACTCTTCCTGTTACGACGACTTCATTCTGCCAGGATTACTAGTACTGCTGCTATTGCTAAACTGTTGATACTGCCACTCCCATGCTACTCTGTTACAATCTCTGCTATTGCTAAACTGTTACTATGACTACTTCCATTCTACTATGATTAGGACTATCATTGCTATTGGAGCTACATTGTTACTGTTCCCACCACTATAAAATCCTGACTTTTAGTTACTGCATTCTATCGCCTAATGGTCTGTGCAAAATGAAATGCCCCCCCCCTTTTTTGCATACCTGTAATAGGGAACCTTGCAAGCAAGTCTTCTCTAGAATGTAGACTGGGCCATTTTTAGTGTGCTTTGGGCTAGCTCTATTCCAAATAACAATGTGGTTGAGTCTTACTCTTTCTTGTTAAATGTGTGGACATGCAGTGCTTTCTTTAGCAGCTTAATGAACTTAGCAAAATAGATGTTTCAGGCTAATTTTGACCTCTGCATTTTCCCCAGGCATTCAGTTTTTCAGTGCAAAACCTAGAAACACATAAGGAGAATTGAATGCTGTTTTTTAACCTTTTCTGTGTCCAAGGGCTGGGATTGACAGATAACCTTTGTAACTAAGGGTCTAAGTTGTTGCCAAGGGCGAGGGGTACAGTCCTCCCTCTTATGAGGACAAGGGCTGTTGAAAGCAGCAAAGGGCTTGTGTGTATGATGGTGACAGCTGGCCAGGAATCCTAAAAATCTCTTAGCAGGCTACCATTGAATATACACCAGAGGCTGGCAACCCAGACTAGAAATGATGTTTAAGAACATAATTGCTTAATTTAAAAACTTTATTTTATAAAGATTTATAAAATTCTTATAGTTATTAAGATCACCAAATCCTAAAGTTCTTGGGGATAATTTAATAAAGAATACCTATTGATACACTAACATATAAGTAAGAGGATTTGATTACAATTTAATGTAAAATTTCCCTGTGAGTTCCCTGGCTACCAACGAATGGTTGCTGTTTATTTTTTAAACACATAAACAGCATCGTGAATCGTTCGTTATTTATTAATACCACTTGTCTCTTATAAAAGCTGTGTGGGTACCTAGGTGAAATAAGTGTAGTCTCTACTTGCAGATGTTTATTTCATGTGGGGATGGTTGGGAGAACAGATATATTGTAGTCGAGATGGTTATTATCACAGGTGTCAGCCAGAGTGCTGTAGAATATATGGGATACATGTGCTCTTAGAATTAGGGCTATATTCTGGAGCTTGATCACTTGTATAAAGTTACATATGACCCATAAAAGTTTTAATCATTGAAGAAAATGAAAAAAACCTGCAACTTTAGAAGTTATTGACTATATTTATGACTACTTTTTTTTATCCTTCAAAAATGCTTTGCAGCCTAGACAGCAACCAACATGCCTTTTAGTTTACTGAAAATAGGGGAGTTTTGGTTTAGTGACTTGAGCACAAAATTGGAGCTAGGAAAACAACTCCCCTCTCTTCCTGGATTTCTTCCCTGTGTGTTCTTTAGGGTCTTCATTTATTTATAATAAAAGGATCAATAAGGAAATTATTTGAAGATACTGTGCAGTCTTGAACTGATGCTAAGTGCAGCATCATTATTTTATAATTATTCAGAAGACATCTACGGATATGATTTCTTTACGGAGCGGTGTTGATGGTGCCCCTTCTGTTGGGATCTACTGAGTCACAAGGGAAAAGGACAAAGTCCCTGTACAAATAAAAATTATTTTTCTTTCCCCTTCTGTTTTCTGTCCAAAAGATGTAGAATTTAGCTCTCAATTTTAAAAGGCAGGTGTAGAGGGACAGAGAAGATATGGCTAAAGGGACAGAAATAGAAAACCCCAATAAGAGAGAAACTTGATTTATTACTATCTTCCTTCCATGCCTTCCTGCCTTCTAGGTCTCCAAAGGATGATTGATTCCTTTGGAAAGGAATGGAGGAGGGGAGTTAGGATGACAGGGGTACTGTACAGGCACAAAGTCCAAGCTGAGGCTTGGCTAACAAAAGAAAACTTGGACCTTAATGTTTGTAAATAGGCTTCATCATGATCTTTTCTGTGCCTTTAAAAACTGTCCAGCTCATTAACAGCCACTTATAATTCAAATCATGTTAAACTCTCAAACTCAGTTTCCCCTTCAATGGGATAATGAGCATTCCATCAAGAAATGAGACCCCAAGGGGCGCCTGGGTGGCTCAGTCGGTTAAGGGTCTGCCTTCAGCTCAGATCATGATCTCATGGTCCTGGGATTGAGCCCTGAGTTGGCTCCACACGCAGCAGGGAGCCTGCTTCTCTCTCTCCTTATGCCCCTCCCCCCACTCTCTCTCTCATAAAATCTTGAAGAAAAAAAGAGAACCCGAAAACTCCTGTCTTGATCAGGCGGCTTTGACTGTGGGTGGTATTGTGAAAATTGCAGTAAGTCAGCAAGTGTACATGGCAGCGAAGCTATATTAGAAATCACCAACCTTCCCACAAGACAGCATTTCTCAGTTGCGATTGAAATAGCTCATTTCCCAACAAACTGTGGAGGTTTTTTCCTGTTACGTAGCATCAGTTAACCCAACTGGTCCATTTTTTGCTAACAATTTTAGAGAAGTAGATGCTTATTTTTTTCAAATAAAAAAGGGAAATGATCCTGCTTGCATTCATATTATTGAGAAAGTCAAAAATGGTTCTTATGCATATAGAGAAAAAGGCAATTGTACACCTTATAAAAGGGGTAGAGGGAAGAGAAAGGTCCTCTCAGAGCTTTATAGTGAACTTTCACAGTCTGACCTTTAAATGTTTCCTTTCTGGAACATCACTATTACTAGCATTGAAGTGGTTGGGTGGGAGGCTGTGGCTTGAAAAGCCTTGTCTGTTGTGATAGCTATCTGGCGATGAAATGTTATCTAGAGAGCTCTGTATAATTTGAGGGTGTCTTAGACCTTGATGGTGTTAAAATTTCTTTGAAGGCTATCTGTATCTATTGAGTGCTTTTCTACCATTTTAATCCTTCAGCTTGTAACAAATAAGCAGCTGTGCATGTGTTTCCAGGGGCAGAGGTTGGGTGTGGTGGCGGAACACGGGCGCCTGTGTTGTTAGAGAATGTCGCTCACCACTGGGTATCCCCGAGATGCTGCCCAGACGCGCTCTCCTTGCTGGGTCTTTGCAGATGTGAAGACAAGAGCTAATTGTCTCCCATCTGTGGCTCCTTTTCACACACCCTGTCCCCCAGCTGCTAAGCTACCATTTTCAGTGCATGCCTTTACTGTAGGTCCAGAGCCCATGACAGAGCTAGGAATATAATTCCTAGTTCTCTCTCTCTCCCCACCCACCCCAAGCATATTCAATCAGTTACTGGGTACTTCCTTACCATATTATTTCATAGAGTTTTTTCAGTTCCTTCTCCTACCATCCTAGTCCAAATCACCATAATCTTTTTGTTAAATTAATATGGCAGCATCCTAACTGTCCTGTCTTGCCCACCTAACCCATATCATCTCCCTAATAAAGAGAAAAGAAAACATTTAATCTGCGTACTACAAAAGTGAGCTAGAGTAACACAGTAGTTCAGGATGTGGGCTCTGTAGCAAGAAGGTCTGGATTTGAATCATGACACTACTACTTTGGCAAATGCAGTTATATAACCTTGAGTAAACTCAGTATGTGTGAAAGAGAAAATGAAAACTTTCCTGACTGAGTTGTCGTAAGGATTAAAGGACCTAAACCTTAGTGTAGAGCTTCGTACATAGCAAACACTCAAAAATTACTATACTACTACTCATAGAATGCAAGCTGAGTGTTCTACTCTCCTATTTAAAACCCTTGAACCTCACCATATCTTCTAGGAAAAAGCCCACAACCCTTTGGCAAGCCTTGTAAGCCCTGGCTCCCCTTTCCAGCCCCCCTTTCTAACCCAGCTCTCACTGCTGCCCTCCGGAGGGTTGTGTCCACCCGGGACTACTTCCACTGCTCCCAGCAGCCATGCCTGGTCTTGTGCTCATACACATGCTGTGCTGTTTACCTGGTACTCCCTTGCACCCCAAGTGTGGCATCTTCCTTTCTCGTCTTCCTGTTTTTGAGGCTGACTCTCACCTCTTCTTCAGCTCTCCTCTCATCTGTCACTAATTCCAGAAATCTGTCTCTGATACTCCAGGACTCCCAAAGAACCCTTGAATGTGCTCTTTATGGCAGTCACCCCATACTGTGTAATTGTGCATTCACTGGTCCGGGTGCTCTGCCCCACGAGGGTAACTCTTCTGAGGGCAGCTTGGGTCCTACTTGCTTTTTAAAAATACCTAGTTCTTTGCAATTTCATCCCATTAACATGTGTTTAATAAATTAAAGAAAGCAGTATCCATTTGGAGATGTGTTTCATGAAGTTTTATGATCCCTAGTATATAATCTGCACTGCAGTAATATTTGTTAAATGAGAAAATGCTGTTTAGACTTTTGTATATCTTTAATTTTGGTAACTATCTTGTGTATATCCATTTAATATTTAAAAAGTCCTGAAGTTATTTAAAATTCTGATTCTTAAAATTTGAATCCTAAATTCTAAAAATTCCTAAGGTTATCTCCTATAAGCTAAATGGAAAGTTTAGTTTCCATTTAGTTTGTGTTTAGTTTATACAAAAATGTATAATTTTTTTATCAAACACCAGGTTTGGTTATGAAATAATGAGTTATATTTGTCTTTGTGTGTCATAAACCATCTCTGAAGGCAAAATGTTTTAAGGTACCACAGATGATACAAAGAACTATCATATGGCTACTGATCTAAAAGAATTTATAAACTGGAGAGAAAAAGCTCATACTGAAATAAGACTGTCAAGACACCAATCACATCTCTAAGTGTAAAATAAGCTCATGTATTCATCAGTCATCTTAAAAAAATTCAACTTTCCTTCATCTTAGAGTAAGATAAGAGTTGGCTTATTAGGCATTCCATGAAGAAAAGTGTAGAATTATGAGTGATGCATTAGAGATCATTTAGGCCAATCTTGTCTACATTAACTTTTTCTCTTGTGATAGAGTGCTTATGCAAAGGATGGAGTTGCTGGTCTGTTTGATAAAACTGGCTCATGTAATCTGGGAGCAGCCTGGTGCTCAGACTTTTGTTTCTAAATACCATTTACCACATAAATGGGAATGGACTTGCTTGGAGAAATGGCTGATTCCAGAACTAGAGCAAAGAACCTATGTGGATTTGGTACAGTGTGATATAAGAAAATGAAGAAAATGGAGTTCTGTTAAAAGGACACAGGAACCAGTTTGAAGGGCCCCCCAGATGGTCAAATTTGGGACAATGTGAACTAAAAATAAATAAATAAATAAATGGTGATGTTTACATAAGTGAAAAAAGGGGTGGGAGGGAGGGCCATGAAAGCTTTTTGTAAAAATACCAGCTAATAATTACGTAAGGAATGATAGAATCAGAAAAATCACTATTTTGTGTCCCAAGTGGATTAATCAAAACAAGGGTTATTAGTGGATGGTAAGTCATGGTGCAAAATTTTTGGGAAATATGACCCCAAATTAAAACCCTTAGGATTTTTATTAATATGAAGGGGAACTTGTACTTTTACAATAGATGTGGCAGTAAACATCCTAACCAAGCGATCAAGCTAGCACCAATAATAATGGCTTACCTTAACATTTTGTATTTTTAAATGTTATGAAATATGAATTTCACAGTATGAAGTATTTTTGCCAGAACTGTTTAATTTGTATTTAGATTTAGCTTTTGGTTCACTGGAAATACAAGTGATGGAGGAACAGGTTTAATGATACCATGAAAATAAGACAAATGCAAAATGTGTGACCTATTAAGACAGCTTGTCTGGACTCTTCAAAAAGTCTATGTCTTGGAAAGCAGCAGGATTTCTCAACTAAAAGATACTGAAGAAATAAAGCAAACAAATGCAATGGGTAAAATTTAATTGGATGCCACTGGGGAAGGACATAGCATAAGGAGTCAGAGTGGGCAATTGAAGAAATTTGAATATGGAATAGATATTAGAGAACATAAAAAATTGTTAATTTTCTTAGGTGTGATAATGGTATTGTATGTAGGAAAATCTTTATTCCTAGGAGATGCATATTGAGCTATTTAGGAGTGAAGTGTTGTGATATCTGTAATTCGCTTCCAAATATTTAGCAAAATACATTTTATAAATAAAGAGTTGGCGTATAAAAAAAAAAAAACTGTTGACTGAGGAAAAACCTACAGGGAATACCAAATTTGAGGATTGCCTCAAAAAAGTGAAAGCATACCAGTGACCTTTTCCAAATTCAGTAAATATTTGTGAAATTTAATAGAATTGGACTAAAGGGCAAATAAAGTTAAGGTTAGTTCTGGAAGTAAAGAGAAGACCTGTTTTTAAATATGTATGCAGTAATGACTACATTTCAGGGTTTTTTGTTTTGTTTTGTTTTTAACTTTCAGAAATAGTACTTGCTTTTCTGAGTTAGGGAAGCACTTAGGTGGAAGTCTACTGTAGTTTTTCCTACACAGGGTGAAATTTGGGTTTGGTGAGAAATCTTCAGAGGGTGGCAATGTGCAATTATGCTTTTCCTTGGTGAGCTATGAGTTGGGCACTTAATTATGTAAAAAATATTGCAAGAGAGCAGTTGCATAATCCCCAAGAGAGTAATTATTGTCTATCTTGGCAGAATGCAAGGCTTTTAATCAGTAAATAAGCAACCCTATGTGGAAGAGCTACATGTAGAGTGATTCTGTGTTGTAAAGGTCTCTTATGAATTTTTTAAAGTGCGAGTAGTAACTCCATGTGCTGATTGGTTTCTGCCTTTGTGCTTCAAAGGGTTTATGATGCTTCCCCTGTGGTTTTAACCCCTGCTGAAATATTTATGCCTCTGAGAAGGATTCCTGTAAAGGGTCAAACTGCCTCTGAGTTAAGCCTGTGAAAAATCTGAGTGTTTCAAATACTGAAGAAGTAAAATGTGCTTTCTGTAAATTAAAAAGCAAACCAGGGCGCCTGGGTGGCTCAGTGGGTTAAAGCCTCTGCTTTCGGCTCAGGTCATGATCTCAGGGTCCTGGGATCGAGGCCCGCATCGGGCTCCCTGCTCAGTGGGGAGCCTGCTTCCTCCTCTCTCTCTGCCTGCCTCTCTGCCTCCTTGTGATCTCTCTCTCTCTGTGAAATAAATAAAATCTTTTTTTTAAAAAAAAAAAAGCAAACCAATATGAAAAAACAACAAAATAAAACATTGATAGTGATTAAAGAAAGAAGGCTCAGATTAGCTGATGAGTTTCTCACTTATTGGAGGATAATAGCCTTAGTTGTCCCACTGCAGTTCATATTTCCAAAAAGAAGTAATCCACTTTCAGGGTATGTGTGTATTTTGCTTAGGTAGATCGGAGTCTTTTGGATACTGAAAGTAAATTGTGTTTTTGAAAATTGTCAATAGATCTGCCTTCCCTCTTTTCCTCCTAGTAGTGTTGATGAACTGAGCATTCTCTCTCCAAGTTAGATTTCTCCATGTAAGCAGTCTTTGCCTACTCAAGGACCTCATTTGGGTGACTCGCCTTCTCTCTTGCATGACCAACTTTCTCCTCGCCACTGAGTTATTCTCATCAAAATAAAAACATGTCATAACAGCTTCCATTGTTTTTAAAAAGGCCTTCCTTGACTTCTTTCTCTCTGACTACCTCCTCTATTCTCTTTTCACTTCCTCTCTTCCCTTCGTCTCTTGAACATGCTCCATGTACTCCACTCCACACGGAATTTGCTTTTAGCAAGGTGTACCAATAACCTTCACATTGGCAGATTCCATGGATAGTCCTTGGTCAAATCTTATCTGACTACCATCAGCTAACAGTTTATCATTCCTTCTTTCTAGAAACACTTTCTTTAAAGGAAAACCTGTTCTCCTGGTTATTACCCTTCCTCACCAGTCACTCGTGCTCAGCCTGTTGGTGGGCTCTTTTCCTGATCTCCTAAGATTACTCACCAGCTCACCTCTGTTTTCTCCCAAAGACCTCTAAGGCAATATCATAGTTAAAAATGTTCTGTATACTCTAAAGACTCCCAAATTTATGTCTGGACTACATACCTGTACCCTGGACTACAGACTTGTATATCCAGTTGCCTGCCCCACATCCCATTGGATGACTAATGGGTATCTCAAATTTAACATAGTCAAAATGTAACACGTGGTCTTCCCATAGTTGTCTCTTACCCTCCTATCTGCTTTTTCTGTCTCCATGTTTGTTCCACCCTCGTTCCATCTATATTAAAAACAGCAGCCTGAAAGACCCCTGTAAAACCTCAGGTCATACCCCTCCTCTGCCCCAGAGCCTTCAGTGACTTCTGTCTTGGTCAGAGTAAAAGCTGGTCCAACAAGATCCTTCATCATCTGACCCCATTACCTTTCTAGCTCACCTCCTACCTTTCTACCTGTTACTCAATCTCCTCCAGCTGCACTGGCCCCTTCCTTAGACATACCTCAGATGCTTCTGTCTCAGGGCTTTGCCATGGGATGCCTCTTTAAGCTGGAATGCTGAGATTTTTAACTTCTGCATGGCTTATTCCTTCGCCCCCTTCAAATCTCTGTTTATCTGTTCTCTTCCCACTGACACCTTTTCTAACCATCCATTTCAGTGCCCCCCAACCCTACCAATGCTCCTGATTCCTCCATCTGGCTTTTTTTCCCATTGCACTTACCACCACATGAAAATATTTCCTTTTTTTTTGTTTTTGTTGCTGAGTTTTTTCTTGTCTGTCTTTTCTTATTAGAATGTAAGTTTCATGAGGGCAGAAAAGTTGTGTGCCTTCTTCATAGATGTATCATCTGTGTCCAAGCAGGTACTCAGTAAATACTGCTGAAGGATTAATTGAAAAGCAATCTCAAAAGTTGATTGATTCTTTTTTTTTTTCCTTGTCATTTTTTAAAATAGCATTCTGGGTGGAGAGAGGATATAGAGCATTTAGAATGATTTACTATGTACTAATAGCTATTTCCCATTCTTCAGTTTCTCTGTTTGAAGAACATAAGGACATTTCTCACGGCCTGTTGTGAGACCTTTGGAATGAGAAAGAGTGAACTCTTTGAAGCATTTGACCTGTTTGATGTTCGTGACTTTGGAAAGGTAATCTCATTTCATTTTCTATGTATTTTCTTTTAGTGGAGAACATTTTATCAAATACTTACCATTTCTTGTTGAAGAAGGACATGTGATTTAAGTGGTCTAGGTATCTGCGTTATGTAATTAAATTTCACATGTAGGTGACTTAGCAAAAAAATAACATTGTCCAAATGGGGCTAGAATTATTATTATTATTATTATTTTTTTTAAGACTTATTTGAGAGAACAAGCATGAGCAAGTGATGGGAGGGGCAGAAGGAGAGAATCTGCAGACAGACTTAACCTCTGAGTACAGAGCCCAACACAGAGCTTGATCTCACCACTCATGAGATCATGACCTGAGCCCAAACCAAAAGCTAGATGCTTAGCCATCTGGGCCACCCCCATGCTCCAGGACTAGAATTATTTTTTTATTTAAAGCATACAAGGAAAGTCTTTTACCCAGAAGTAGCTTTTTGTATTGGCTACTACAAAAGGTAGGACTATTCTTTTCCATACTACAAATAGTAGGACCAGTATTTTTTTCCCTTCCAGTCTTTTCTGTATCTGAAAGGCACCTAATTTTGGAAGTTGAGAATGATCTGCTGCCCCTCTCTCTATTTTGACACTTAGGTAGGTGATGGGGAACACATGAATCCAAAATGTTGGAGATTGTTGAGTAATTCCTATTGGTTGGATTTCAGCAGATACATGTTAGCTTGTTGAACTTCAATGATATTTGCCACGTGTAAATTGTTCTAATATTTGCTGTTATTAGTTGTATATACACCAAGCACTTGTGTGTAATAGGTGACGGAAAGTATTCTTTTAAATGTTGTGGTCATTTATTTTTGAGGTGATTGGGCAGAAAACTTTTTGCATGTAAGTCATAAAAGAGGTAATTAAGGTGACCTTATTTTAGCTCTTGCTGACATAATTGCATTATGAAAATAAGCACATAAGAATTAGGAAAAACAAAACAAAACAAAAACTAAACGATACTGAGAAGTTTGCCCTTACTCTTATAATTCAGGTGCTAGTATATCATCAAAGGCTGTTTGAGAGTGACTCTTCACTTGATTTTTAAGATGTAATATTTTAGTTATAAAGTGAAAACCTGGGGCGCCTGGGTGGCTTAGTGGGTTAAAGCCTCTGCCTTTAGCTCAGGTCATGATCTCAGGGTCCTGGGATTGAGGCCTGCATCGGACGCTCTGCTTGGCAGGGAACCTGCTTCCTCCTCTCTCCCTGCCTGCCTCTCTGCCTACTTGTGATCTCTGTGTCAAATAAATAGATAAAATCTTTAAAAATTAAAAAAAAAATAAAGTGAAAACCAAGCAATGGATTGGTTTGCTTGAAAATGGGAAAAAATTGCACAAACTTGAAACAGACACATAAGAAATTTGATGCTGAAATTTGCAAGTACAGGTAAGCCATCCTGCCCAGGGAGAGCGAAGCCTTGGCTTCTTGACCCAGAGTCCCTTTGTCATCTTCTGGAAGTTGCCAGTCTTCTTATTCATCAGACTGTCAGTTTGGAAGCCTGTGCAAAAACAAATGGGTATAAGAGCATGGTTTCTAAGATTCCTTTTTCCTCTGGCAAGCTGTGATTTAACAGTTTTGAGGTCCAAAAAAGTGATGGAGGATAACATGGTAACAAATAAAAGCAACTGAAAACCAAGCCTGGTGGGGAGGTTGGTAGCATATTTGTCTGTGGCCAGGAAGTGAAGCCTTGAAGATGAAGGAGAATCAACTAGAATTCCAGGTAAGGTGGATAGTCCTCTAAGTTTTTAGCCCTAAAAAACATCTTAACAGCTTAAAAAGATGTTCTCTTGATTCTTTGACTCCTCCCCCTATTTTAAAAAAGTCTTTAATTTTCTCTCTTCTGGCGAAACGAAAAGTGAAAATAGGGAAATGAAAAATGAAAAAAAGACTAGACTTTTGAAAGATTTTCAAGGAGCTCTTCATTTTTCATTCAGATTTGCAAGAAATGGTGTTGACAAAGTGGGAAATCATCTAAATTCTTTGGAAATACATGGCCTTGTTCTAGTGGAATACCACTGTGCACTTATACTACGGAAGCTTTGTAGGAGTTGAGATAATAAGAGTTGAATGTGAAGGAGTAAACTGTATGCTTCTCAAGGGTAAATGTGCTTCTGTCTACTTAAAATATTTTGGCAATGGTAAGTCTGAAACAGGGTTAATCTGGGGATGTCATTGAGAATTTGATCCTTTACTTAGCACTCTAAAATCACATACATTTTTGCTACTACCAAGATTGGCTCAGTATATCTTCCAAAATTGGATCTGGCCTCAATAAATCATTGAAAGTTAAAGAATTTAGGATGCTGTTTCATACCTTACCAGTATTACTATCATTAAACATTATTACTCTAAGCAAAACCATCAATCCCACCACTTACTGATAACTTTCAAGGTAATTGGTATCTTTTCAGTCTTCGTGTATATACATACACAGACACGTATACACACACACATAAATATACATATATATATGATCATTAATCCTCACAGTGGCCCTCTGAGATGTAAGTATTATTCAAATCACACATCTAGTAGATTGGAGCAATGGTTTGAACCCAGAGCTGGATGATTCTCCCTGCTACCATGGTATAAGCATTCATAGTGGTCCAGCGTTCTGCACATATTGACTCAATCTTCATACCAACCCCATCACGTAGGTACCATTATCATCCCTATTTACAGGTACTATAAATGACAGAACTTGGACAATTCATGCAGTTTTTAATTTTTACATTTAAAAAATGTGAATAGTGTTTCGATGTAGAGACCAAATCATTCCTGATGTTGAGACTATAGAGTTTCATCCCTTGGGATTTAATTAAATTTTCAATTAACATAAAAAGAGAATATCTATAACTATATGCCCCCATCTGCTTCGATTCATACAAGTAACAAATCTAAGATTCATGTATATTTGGCAACTTTTCCCCTAGGAATATATTAATTGTAGTGTCTAATGTTTTTATAGCATTTTGAAGCTTTGAGAGTACTTCATATTTCTGACCTTGTTTGAGTTTCATGATAGTCTTGTGAAGTAAACAAGCAAGTCTTCTCCTTTCTCAGATGAGAAAACTAAGAGATGTGGAGATTTAACAATGATTTTAAGGTGCCCTTGGTTAGGATCTGGATCAGACTTTCTGACTTCTCAGCCCTTTGTTTTTCTTTTTTTCTTTTTCTTTCTTTTTTTTTTTTTTTAATTTGACAGAGAGATCACAAGTAGGCAGAGAGGCAGGTAGAGAGAGAGGAGGAAGCAGGCTTCCCGCTGAGCAGGGAGCCCAATAGGGGCCTCGATCCCAGGGTCCTGAGATCATGACTTGAGCTGAAGGCAGAGGCTTTAACCCACTGAGCCGCCGAGGTGCCTGCCCTTGTTTTTTCTTGTCTGCTCTCTAAATTTCGGTCTCACTGCTGTGTGAATGCACAGGGATAAGGATGAACTCATGGGAGAAAACCAAAGGAATATATGAAATTAAAATAAGCACAAGTGACTGTGACTTGGCATCTAATTACTTTTTTTTTTTAAAGAAAGGAAAGATTTAGGATATGGCATGAGCCTTTAATATATTGGTGGTTGAAATTAACTCTACTTGGATAAATGTTTCACAGATTCTCATCATGCAGTCAGTTTTGAGCTAACCTTCCCCTCACTTCCCCATTGTGGTGTAGTCTGCTCCCTTAGCTTTGTCTAAGTTCTCCCTCGGTTCTAGGTTCCAGAAGTCTACCCTGAATCATAGGCTTTGATGTGGATAGGTTTTCTTTTGGAAATTAGGAAAATCCTGGGAAAACCAAGGAAATTTAAGTTAAAAAGTACAAGTAATCTGTCACTTGACATCTAATTATTCTTTAGAGAGGATTTAAAGCATACTACATGTGTTAACACAAATGAAAGTTTTTCTTTTAATTTTTGAGATAGTGAAGAACACACACATTTTGGGCACTCTAGAAGGGCTTATGATAATTTTGTCTTTTAGCATTACTTTAAATTCTTAGTATTGAACTCTTTACCCAAGAGAATATTCATTTCAATTCAAACTCATGTGTAAAAAAGTTAGAATAGTTCTGAACATTTTCTATAACTTGATTTTGTTTTTTAAAATCACATAGGGATGGGAAATGAGTTTAGTAAGTTAGAACATTAACTTTTTTAAAAAAGATTTTATTATTAGAGAGCGCACACGCGCATAAGCAGGGGAGGTGGCAGAGAGGAGCAGACTCCCCAACAAGCAGGGATCCCCATGTGGGACTTGATCCCAGGAGTCTGGGATCATGACCTGAGCCAAAGGCAGATGCTTAACTGCCTGAGCCAGCCAGGTGCCCAAGTTGACTTTCTATTAAAAAAGATCCATCTTGGGGTGCCTGGGGGGGATCAGTTGGTTAAGTGTCTGACTCTTGATTTCAACTCAGTTCATGATCTCAGGGTTGTGAGATTGAACCACGTGTCAGGCTCTGTGCTGGGTGTGGAGCCTGCTTAAGATTCTCTCTCTCCCTCCCTCCCTTTCTCTCTGCCCCTCCCCACCCCCAAAGCAATCTTTTTTGACTATATGATAAAAAAAAAATAGTCTTAGTTGACTTCTTTAAGAAATGTAATAAACCACTTCCTCCTCTACAAAATTAGCAGTTATTAATTATAATACTTTGTACATTGCAACAGGATCTGTAAATTTCCTCACTTCCATGCTGCATAAATGATCTTCTATCCCTCTGTTCAGACTGTCATATTCTGACTAATGATTTTGCTGTTTGGAAAGGTTTCCTACTGAGCTGTCTGTTGGTACATTTACAGTGTGGAAGCACATGGGATTTTTCTTTAATGAGACCATTTCTAGTGAGTAATAGAAATCCCATTGCTGCTGTTGTCCAGATGAGTGATGAAGTCAGCTCCTTCGTTTGGTTGCTCTGGGTGGTGTAGGCTTGGTTCTTGCCACCAACAGACTTCACATCTGTTGTTTCAAGCATTGTTAACTACCTTTCAAGTGTAAGGTGATGTGTTTTCTTGAATCAAAAAGAATCCCACCTAACCAAATGTAGTTCTAGCTGATTTTAGTAGCAATAGGATAGTTGCAATGTGTAAAGTTTCAGGAGAGACACTGTCAAAAGGAAATCAGAGCATTGGCTTAGAGGTGGGTCAGAAATACAGGTAAGAACATTACTGAGAGAGAGGTAATTTTGTGTTTGGGTTAAGAATATAGTTTTGGGGGCGCCTGGGTGGCTCAGTGGGTTAAAGCCTCTGCTTTCGGCTCGGGTCATGATCTCAGGGTCCTGGGATCGAGGCCCGCATCGGGCTCTCTGCTCAGCAGGGAGCCTGCTTCCCCCTCTCTCTGTCTGCCTGCCTCTCTGCCTCCTTGTGATCTCTCTCCCTCTGTGAAATAAATAAATAAATAAATCTTAAAAAAAAAAAAAAAAAAAAGAATATAGTTTTGGGTGCCTGAGTGGCTCAGTCAGTTAAGTGACTGCCTTTGGCTCAAGTCTTGATCCCGGGGTCCTGGGATCGAGCCCCACATCAGGCTTCCTGCTCAGCAGAGAGCCTGCCTCCTCCTCTCTCTGTCTGCCTCTCTGCCTACTTGTGATCTCTCTCTGTCAAATAAAAGAAAAGTCTTTATAAAGTGATGATAGAGAAATAATGTATGTAAAGTGTTGATCAGAGTATCTTGGTTTAAAGTATGTATTTGATAATTACTAGTTATTACTCTTATTGTTACCATTATTACAACTATCATTAGTGGTGTTAAATGATTTAGGATTCAGTGGTAAACATAGGGGTTGAATTTTGAATTGAGCACAAGATTTAATGAGTTTTCAGGGGTGAGATGAGGAAATAAACTTTGTTTTTTTTAATGTGTCCTAGGGTTAATCTTTTATTCTGCATAGCTGTCTTTCTCCCTTCTATGGGCCTGGATCTCTTTTGAGAAAGCACCCTTTTCTGGTCATATAGCTTGGGTGGTTTATTAACTAGAACACCTCATCTCTTTGGCCATGGGGAAGGGTTTGGGGACGGGACGAGTCACTCAGTTGGGACCAAGAGGATGTGTTGAGACATATTCAGGGGGCAGTTCTGTTGTGATATCCTCCTGCTATGAGGCTTGGAAGAGCCACAACCATCTAGGTGCCACACGGAGTTTCAAAACAGACCCAGTTTAGAGGAAACAGAGCTTAGGGGAATGCTACTGGTATCATGTATGGCTGGAATAAAGCTGTGCCCAAGGCCAAATCCATATATTTCTGGATTTTTCCATGATGTGAGCTAATATAGTATTCCTTTTTCCTTCAAGCCAGTTTTCCGTAGATTTTTCTCAGTTTTGGTGGAGAGAACTAAGTGATTCCCCGGTTTTGTCAGTCATATGATTTTCCTTGTGTAGATAACTTTTTGATTACCAAAGTTCCACACAACTTGGAGACCATTGGGTAGCCTCTACATCTTCAGGTTTGAAAGAGACTAAGTCATCAGACCTCCTTCTCCAGTTTGTGCTCTACTTCGTCAAGCAAATGGACACGCATGTCTCTGCAGACTAGGAGCTACCTTCCTCCTGTGGCCTCCAGCTGTGTCTGTTTTGGGGCCATACAGAAAGATCTGAAGATGACCTTAAAACCACAGGGTAAAAAGGACTGAACGAGGTCTCCAACACATTCATCTGGGGATGAATAGGGCTTGGAGGTATTCGTTCATTTGAACAAAATGGTCCAAGAAGTCAGAAAATGCTACGGGATTCTTTGTGACCTCTGGGTTCTCATTTCATTCCTCTGAACCTCAGTTTCCTCATTTATAAATGGGATAATAATTTCTATCACACAGAATTATTGTGAAAACAGGGTTTATATAAAATCCTGGCATATTGCTCAGGACATGACTGAATGAACCAATAGATCCAGTATGGAACCAGTTGTTTGAGTAGATAACAGGTCATTCAGGGTTCTAAAGGTGGACATGTGTAAAATCAAAAAGAAGATTCTAGTGGTATTTTTTGAAAGTTTATTTGGGTTTGATATGTTCCGGCTCAAAGTATTAAGAAAATTATAATACACATGTATGTATGCATGTACACACACGTATGGTTATTTATAACATGTTTTTCCAGGTTTTTGTGTTAAGAATATATTTAACTTCATCACTAGAGATTAGTTGAGAGATCTCCAGTGAAACTTTTCCTGAAGGTAGTTGATGCCTCACTCAATACATGTTGTTTTTCCCCTAGGATATAAACCAAATTAGCAGCTACGTCAGATTCAGGATAGGAAATGGTTTGGTTCTTCACCTTAAAATAAATTGCCATTTAAAAATAAATTTGAACTTGCTGAGAAAACCAAAGGATACATCGTTAACTTAATGTAGAAAAAGGCTTGGAAATTGTCTGTGTAATGGAAATTTACAACTGTCTATACTCTCTCTACTAAGAGGCATTAGTGTGTACACCACCTGCCCCCCCCCGCCCCCAGTTTATTAGCCCAGACCTGCTGCTATCAGGCTGCCTTGACATGGTGAGCTCAAATTTTTTTTTTTTTTAAAAGATTTTTATTTATTTATTTCACAGAGGGAGAGAGATCACAAGGAGGCAGAGAGGCAGACAGAGAGAGGGGGAAGCAGGCTCCCTGCTGAGCAGAGAGCCGGATGCGGGCCTCGATCCCAGGACCCTGAGATCATGACCTGAGCCGAAAGCAGAGGCCCCAACCTACTGAGCCACCCAGGCGCCCATGAGCTCAAATTTCTGACCCATCTGTAATGCCTTATAATACATCTTATGATAATATTTACCTGGGTGTCTTAAAGTTTGTGTGTTTTCACTTTTTTACCCTTCCCAGCCTGACTGGACATCGCAGGGTGCGTGTGTAAAGGTACAAGGACCTCTTGTTGCCCGGCTGTGCTAGCCCAGTCTGGCCTCTCTCAGCATTTGTATCTGGACACTCACTGGTTTCCACATTCTCATCCCTACTTCCAGTGCTTGTGGGTGGTGGGGAGCTTGCCCTCTGAAGCTCCACATACGTCCCAACACAACAGTACTTGGGAACCTGTAATTGGTTCCCTCCTACCTGTGCATCTCCTTGGAACTTTACCTGGCTTTCCCAGTTGCAAGAAAACCTCCCTGCCCAAAGACCCATGAGCTTCACATAGGTGCAGGTGGCTTCAGAGACCTCCCGCTGGGGTGGTTTGAAAGATTCATATTAGCTAGTGCACGTGCATTGATCAACCCTTAGAAACGTTTTTCATCTATCCGAATGTAACTAGGATGAATTATCTTGGCAGGTAAACATAATCTCTTTTTACAATTATTTTTTGAACTCCTGCTCTTGAGAAGTTTGACATTTCTCAAAGTGTTTCTCATCCCAAATTTCTAAGAATCTCTAGGGCTTTTGCAGTCACAGGGCCCTAATCAGTCTTGTTTAGGGCCCTAATCAGAACAGCACAAGGAGCTCAATTTCCTGTTGATGGTCTACTAGCATGGTTCTATTGAAGACCGGTCCTGCGAGGTTTTGCAGTAGCTCTTATTCTCTGATGCTGGCATGCTCTTGTAGTTCCAGCGTGGCTCAGCCCGACACTACTCCGACCAGCTTCCTCCCTCCCTCACAGATTTTAGCTTCTGCATTGAACCTGGTCAGGTCACATTGCCCAGGCTTATTAGTGAATACTGTTCAGGAGCTCATGGTATCCTTTCTAGCCAGCAAGCTTGAGTCAGAGCCTCCTTATTCAGCCACTACGGGGGTACCACCTTCAACTTGTAGAGCAGCATTTGGGATCTCTGGTCTCTGTTCTATCAGAAGGCCCTGGGCTTTTCCTGAAAAATCAACCAACGTCCAACCTAGATGGAGCTAGCCTACCAGGGCTACTGTGAGGAGTCAACCTCTGTCAGCCCACAAAGGCTTGCTTTCTCTCCCTTGAGCAGTAGGTGGTTTGCTTGTATTTACATAACTAAGGGAGGGTTCTTCAGTGATTCCTTCCTGAACAAAGAAAGCTTGTTCCAAGGCCTCCATTTATATCTCCTTAAGCCTAGAAGGAGGGAACAGTTTCTGGCCCTCCCTAATGTGTTTGTTTGGTTGGCTTTTCTACAATTTTCTACAATTTCTACATTATTAGCAATATTCTTTTTTTGTTTGTTTGTTTTTGGACAGAATTGACCTTTCTAGCAACCTCTATATCTGTCTTACTCTTTGCTAGTATATTTCACAGCGTACTTAGTGCTAGGCAGATTTTTCCATTTTTACTACCCCTCACAGAACTCTAGTACCTGAGCCATGCAGGATCCTTCTTTATACCTTAGTGATTATTCAAGTGCATTTTGTGTGTGTGTTGGGGGGGGAGGACGTCTGCTTTCTGATTGTTTTTGAGCCAGTGTAAAAAAACTCTTCACCGTTCTCTAACCTTAGTATAGTTGAAAACTTCTAGAATAGCTTTTCCCAAGGAAGTTCATGGTCTTGAAAAATATTATTAGATAGCCTAGGAAAAATACTCTTGTCCAAATAAATTTGTTAAACTGCGTGTTATGTCTTCTTTCTGTGGGATATGGCAAAGTAAAGGCACTGAAGACTTTTGCAGGGAGGAAAACAGTTAAACTTTTGCTTAAATCTAGGATTTCTTAAAATTTGTGTATGAGTAACTGTTTTGGTATCACACAATCACTTCAAACTCACTATGCATAAAATTAGCTTTTTTTTTTTCCTTTTCCAACCCATTTCTATTTGGCTAAAGCTGTTGCCAGGTAATAAACAGTTAAAAATACCTGCTAAGGCCCTCATCCCTGGGGTTATTGAAATATCCTTCTAAGTAACTCCCTACCTTCAGGTTTGAATCACTCCAAACTAGTCTTCAGTGTAATCTTACAAAAATGCAAAGCCGATCCTATTCATAGGTTTAAAGCTTGACAGTGGATCTGTTGCTTATAAGAGAATAAAGTCCAAACCCTTTTACAAGTCAAAGTTGTGATCTGGACCCCTTGTCTGCCTTTCTAAATCATATTCCTTGTTTTCCTACCTCCACTGCCCACTTTGCTTCAGTCCCACCAAATTACTAAGTCATCGTCACTCTCCAGATTAATATTGTTTCCTTTGCCTGGAGTGCTTTTCCCTTCCCATTCTCCTATCCCTTGTATTTAGTGACTTATTTTAAGATCTCACACATCGATACACTGCTTGAAATCTGAGAATGTAGGGTTTATCCAGAACTCTGGATGTAGTTGATTTTTGGATGTATTGAGTAACACCTGGGGTCTGACTTTGCTCATGTGTCTCTGCCTGTTTCCTCAGTTCTAGCTGGGCCTTTGTCGTCCTCCTCTGTCCTGCACAAATTTGACCTTGACACATGAAATCCACTCTCTTCCTTAGCACATTCTGAGACTTTGAGATCAAGTAAAACTGACTATCCTCCTCCCCTGTCCCCAGCTACTGATGTGGAAAAGTTACCCCACTTCTCAGGGCCTCCATGTTTTGATGTATAAGATAGCCCTGATGGTAATGCTTACTACCCAGGGCTGTGGTAAGGAGTGTGCATCCAATTCTACGGCGATCTGCACAGTTAGCACAGTGTGGGGCACAATTCACCCATCATTCCTTCATTCTGCAGGTGAAGCTTGTTCTGCATGAAGCTTGTTGTGCCCAGCATGCTTGTTCTGCCGGGCGCTGCCAAGGGCTGCTTCATCAATGTGGACAGGCAGTCTTCTGCCCTCAGGTTGCTATTCATGTTCAGGAAGCAAAGGTAAAGCACAAATAAAGAAGATAATTACAATCAGTGAGAAGTACTATTGAGGAAACAAACAGAGTAGAATGATGAACTATTGAAGGAAGCCACTTTAGACAGGATGGTAAGAAAAATCTGTTTAAAATGCTGGAGATCCAAATCTCATAAAACAAACTGAGGGTTACTGGGGGGTGGGAGGGTAGGGATAGGGTGGATGGGTTATGGACATTGGGGAGGGTTTGTGCTTTGGTGAATGCTGTGAAAGATGTAAGCCTGATGATTCACAGACCTGTACCCCTTAAACTGTAGCTAAGTTATAAAGCAAATTTTAACTAGATTCTAGTTCTTCCTGCAGAAGCCCTTGGGATAGTTCTTTAACCTGGTCTCCATTTCCTTAACTCTAAAATCTCATTCGATTCTAAATTGCCACTTACTGATAAACGTAAAAAGTACACATTGTATTTTATAAAGTGATGTTCTGATAATTCTTGTGTAATCCTCTCTAAAAATATCTAGGCTTAGGCTTTTAGCCTAGGTCTATTCTATTTTCAGTAATATTGATGTTCCTTTAAAGACTTGAGAACTTATAAAGACTTAACTGTATATATACACTTTTATACACATACAGAGGCATTATAAAGAGATGGAAGCATGTTAAAGAATATTGCTTTGATTTTGCATCTTTACTTGGTTTACTTATGAGGACGTTGGTAATCCCAGAAATGGAAATCTAGTTTGAGAACTGAAACTGAGTTTCTCTTTGGTGTGTCAAGGGTTCTCCAGAAATCGACATGGAATCTTTTGGGTAGTATTTAAAATTCTGTATTCTTAACATACATGTAAATAAGGACACAGATGCAGGTTTGCAGATATACCAAGGTAAATATAAAAAATAGAGACTTATCATCTATAGTAATTTAATTATTGCACCTTTTGTGTGTAAGTATATGCATTAACATAATTTGATTTTAACTTGCATGCATATATTTTAAGTACCATTGGCTGTGTATTGTAATTCCTATTACGTGATGACCTATCTGAGCTTCATTATATCTTGGGTTAACGTTGTTTACATATCATATAAGCTACTTTTTAAAAAGGGTTTTAAACCAAAGGTGCTTTTCATCCTCTAAGGAATACACCATATTGCAGGAGGTATACATAATTAAATCATGACAGTATAGCATGCTAAGTGCAATAACTGACAAATGAAAAGATATTGTGGAAGAGAAGGGGATCAGCTCTTCCTAAATCTGGTTAAGGAATGTGCCTCAGTTTATGCTTCATCTAGAAAAATGGGCTGGGATGCTGCTGTGGGCTGTTGTCAGGAACTTACCAAGACCATGTCTTTGTTACCATTTTTCTTTATCCTCACAGAAACCCTATGATGTTGATATTTGTCTCCATTTTATGGCTAAAGAAACAGTCTCTGAGTTTAGGAAAACCATCCTACCTTGTAGGCAATGCAGCGTGGATCTGAGACAACATCTGCCTAACTCCAAAGGTCCTGTTCTTACCGATCTTACTGCACTGCTTCCAAGCAGAGCACAGTGGGAAAGCACCTTCTAGGTAAAGGGAAGGTCCTTTGTGAAGATACAGGGGCTGGGATCCATGTGGAATGTTCGGCCTTCTGCAGAGAGTCCTCATAGCTTGTCTGTAAGATGCAGCTGCAGTGAGCAGGACCATGAGGGCCCACAGAGGTTGAGGCCGGGTGTGTGGACTCTGGGGTCTTTCAGAGTCTGCACTGATTCTTATGTCAGGCAAGAGAATAATTTTTGACACGAGATGGCCCATTGTACACTTGGCCTAAGCACTGTTATCGAGGACAGACTGTATAGGACTGCTGTAATGCCAGCAATTGGAAGAGCAGGTAAGACGACAGCAGTGGCGCTGAAAACTATACAGATCTTTCCAGAGCAATGGCAGGAGGGGTCTAGAGTTTGAGAGCTTTTCAACATTTAAGAATTGATGTGACTGTTGCAAGGGTCAGCAGAGGGAAGAGAGAACATTGAGTCCTGAGCTTCTCCTGAGTGTCTGGAAGGGAAGTAGTGTTCACTGCAAGGGGAAAAAGTGGAGCAGCAGCAGGTGCAGCTTACAGTGTTTGTTTTAATAGAAGAATTCCAGTGACATTTACACTCACTTTCTGTAGATATATTTTGCAACCCATTATTTATCTGTTTTATTTTGCAAATGTTTTTGTTGTGTTTGATATTAATTTTCCCTGCATTTCATTTCTGATTTTTTTTTTTTTGTACTTGCTACTTATCTAGTGGAGATTTGGTCTCTGGTAGAACACTTAAAAACTTTTTTGGGTTTAATTATTTTTTTTAAATTGTAATATTCAATATTTATAACAGGATAATTTCTAGGAATTTTTGTTTGTTCCAAAGCTAGCTGTGGCAAATGCATGCTGATTAGTACACACTTTCTTATTCACAGATTAGCTTTTGGGCCATATCCCATCTCAGCTGTGTTCAAGGATCCTTAATCTCCTTAACTCTGTCATATTACCTTACAAGTAATCTGTAGTTTTCCAAAGTACATGTGGAATTCATTGAGTCTAATTTGCTTTCAGTACATTGTTACTGTGAATTTGGTGGTTGAGAAAACCACAAGGAAAACTGGTAAGATCAGTGGGCGATGTAAGAGGCAATTCACTTTTCTGTACGAGCAGCAATGATGTCAAACTCTTGGCCTTTCATCCTTTAGCTGTTGTGCCTGTGTATTTCCTATCAACAGGATCCTCTAGAAGAGGAAGATAGTATTTTCCATATTCTCCCTGTTTTTTTTTAAGTGACTTACGCACATCTGTAGCCATAGAGGAGTGCTGGTGTTTGCATTCCATGCTCAGAGGAGTGGTATGGGGACAGAAGAGGATGAACACTCTCATCTGCACAGGATTAGCAGAGGAAGCGTACATCAGGAGTGTTAGGAACACCAAACAACGACAGGAAACCATCCCTGGGAGTCATGCAGCTGTGTGGAGTCCAGCCACGCAAGCTTCCTCTGGATAGAGTTTAGTTTCTGAGTTGTTTAATTTCCACCTACAGCACCTGTGTCTTTGGGGGACTGTATTGGAGAAATAATCATTGATGATGGACCTTTCTCTGGTTTGCCTCAAAGCCATTGGTGTATGAAGAGTCCTGCTGAATCAGCATAATGTCTGAGAACTACTAGTGTCAGGACAAGCCAGGCACAGAGTAAACAGAAATCATTAGGCTGGAATGAATGAACGTCATTTACGTGTTCCAGGAATATTCCTTCTTGGAAATCGCACATTGGCAATTTCACACTAAATGTGCTTGGGGACCCTAGGTGCAGGCTTTACCTTGCTACTCTCCTCCTGTATTTCTCTGTAAAGGATAGTAGAAATGATGCTTGCAGCTTCTGGGTGGGCAGAACCTCACAGATGGTTTTTACTCTAAACTGCCTTTTTAAAGTAATGGCCTACTCATACTTGATCTTAGACAAAAAAGATCATCTAGAATGGTTGTGTTACGTCATGGGAGGATGTGAAGTACATCATTTTTATGGGTCAGTTTAGGTCAAGTTTGGAAGACTGATTGCATTGGCTGTGGATTGGATAAAGTAATAGAAAAATACAGAGAAGGCCAGATTCAGGTTAGAATTAACTCTGTCTTTGCTTCTTTCTACAGTGTTTAACATTGCATTGGCAACGGTCACTGCTGATGTTTTTCTGATAGCCTATTAGGTTTCTGGGAGGAAGCAGCAGAACTATATGAACTGACTGATTTCCAGATAATAAAGTACAATTTCTTAGGGAGCTCATAATTTAAAATTTCATGGCATTATAGTAAAACCACTATAAAATGTTGTTAAAAGAAGGTGGCATTAATTAGAAGTGGTTTTCCAAAAAAAAAAAAAAAATTGCTGAGAGGTTTTCACATTTGTTATAACTTGGGTTTGGTCAGTAGATTGCCCCCAAGACTTTCATAAGCATAAATAGACCCTTAAGTAGATAAATAAGCAATCATATATACATATTATAAATATAATTTATATATATATAATTATGTTATATATAATTATGTTACATATATATATGATTTTTACCACAGCTTGGCGCTCATAACTGGACTTCCTTTTATAGTATTTGAGAGATTCCTGGTGATGGCACAGAAATTTCTGAATAGCAACTGTTCCAATTATGGGTAATGAATTATTTAGCAAATTATCATCAATGATAAATCATAATCTATTTTCCTAAATTTTTTGCTCATTGATCCTGGAGCAGCATAGAACTTATAAATCTTTTGTAGGATGATCCTTTAAATACATGAAGATTGTTACCATGCTCCTCAAAGTCTTAATATGAAATAGACCTGATATCCTTGGTTATGTCCTCTTTTTTGGTAATCTGCCCCCTCAAAGAATAATTTGAGATGTTTTATCAGGAAGAAACATATAAAACAGAGCATTTAAAGATTAAAACACTTAAAATTGAAAAGAGATTGGAAGCAATTTAGAGGAAGGGACACTACCATCATAACAGCTCGTATGAGGATTACATTGCTCTCAGCTGTCCTGAAGTCAAGAAAAAAACATTAATTCAGAAGTGGCCTTCATGCCCAGTGCAATTTTGAAAAAAATCTTAAGAATTAAAAGAAAAAGTTAGGGCGCCTGGGTGGCTCAGTGGGTTAAAAGCCGCTGCCTTCGGCTCAGGTCATGATCCCAGGGTCCTGGGATCGAGGCCCACGTCGGGCTCTCTGCTCGGCAGGGATCCTGCTTCCTCCTCTCTCCTCTCTCTCTGCCTGCCTCTCTGCCTACTTGTAATCTCGCTCTCTGTGTCAAATAAATAAATAAAATCTTTAAAAAAAAAAATAAATAAAAGAAAAAGTTATTATAGAAATAACAAAACATATGGAAATGTAGTAAGACTATCACAGCGACTACTCCTACATCCACTATTCAGAAATTGTTGACAGTTGATCATATTTGCTTTATCTATTATTCTGTATAATGTACAGGTTTCCCCTGTGATGCAAAAGTTCCTTTATGCCACTGTGCTTTTATGAAAGATCCACATTAGAACCTATTGTAGGTTACCTGAAAAATATCCCAAAAAGATTTTTGCTTTTAATTGTTGCAAAATTAATTGCAAAATTGTTGCATCACTCCGTGCCATTCATCTTACAAAAAGTTTCATTAGAACACTTTACTTTTTGATAGTGGGGGAAGCCTGTACTATTTTTACTGAACCATTTCAAAATAAATTAAAGGTAGGTATCATGTCTTTTGTTTCCTAAATATTTCAAGTTTTGTAGCTCCCAAAATAAGGCTATTTTCCTATATAGCCATAATCTTTATCACGTAACAAAATGAGAAGTACTTTCCTAATTTAATACCTAGACCTTACTCAAATTTCACCAGTTATCCCAAAAATATCTCTTATAGCTGGTTGCTTTGAACCAGAATTGAGTCAGCCTTTAGATGTGATATTTGGTTGTTGTGTCTCTTAAATTTGATTGTTGTTTCTTCAATGTTATTCACATTTTGTTTTGTGTTTAATTTTCTGATAATATATTTAAGGTCATGATAATTTCTGATGGGTTCTTATTGAATTTAACCTGTTCTTTGTTTAAAATTGGAATAAAGCTTTCTTTAATCCAGGGTACTTTTTTTTTTTTAAATGAAATATAGTTGACATAATGTAATGTAGTTCTAAAAGCTTTGGCTGCCTTCCCTATAGGAGGAGCTCAGTAAAGTTTTTTAAAAATCAAATAACTCAAATCTCAAAATGTTCGACAACTTACAGACTATTATGTACTAGGTTCTGAAGCAGCCATCCAGAATTATTCAATATGTCTTCATACAGAGTATAAATAGAGTAAATATACCCTTATAGACAAATACATCAGTAAAAGATCCCTTTCATCAAGAAACTTCCCAAGAATCTTTGAGAGAGTCATGAGTGTTCAAGTTCTAAGGTTTTCATCTGGCTTTAAAAAAAAAAAAAAAGGGCGCCTGGGTGGCTCAGTGGCTTAAAGCCTCTGCCTTCGGCTCAGGTCATGATCTCAGGGTCCTGGGATCGAGGCCCGCATCGGGCTCCCTGCTCAGTGGGGAGCCTGCTTCCTCCTCTCTCTCTGCCTGCCTGTCTGCCTACTTGTAATCTCTCTCTGTGTCATATAAATAAATAAAATCTTTAAAAAAAAAAAAAAAAGGAAGCATTTAAGCTGTTTAGACCTTGTCAAAATGTCAGCATTCTGATCTAGTTCTGCCTAAAAGAACCCTGTAATTTTAAGAACATTTAAAGAATTAGATGTTGTATTCCTGCCCATGGGGTTTCATTTCCATGGAGAATTTACTCAAATATTATTAGGTATGACTCACATTTCCAGGGTATTCTGTTCCAGAGGTGTCACTGATATTTTTTTCCTTGCATGGTATTTAAATATTCTTTTGTTTTTGGCTTTTTTTTTTAGATTTTGATTTTAGGGAAGATAATGGCTAAAAAGCAATAGTTCTGGGGGAATAGATGAGGGGAAAACAAATAGTTTTTAGAAAGATCCTGTATTTTAGTCCTACCAGGGGTCAATCTTAAATAAAGTTATAGTTTAAATCTTATCCTCTTAGTAGCAAAGAAATGGAACACAAATAAGAGGATGTGCTTATAATAGGGTAGATTTCCCCCCTTTACATTGTTATTGTATCTTTAATTGTTAAGAGTGAGTTACCACATTGATAAGAACTCCCCTAATTCAAAAAAATCAAAATTTTATAAGCATATTTCTTCATTTTAGGACCAGAGTTGTTGTACTTGTTCAAGATAACCTTTTTCCATCTCTATTGTTATTATATAGCATTAGTTAAATAAAAACCTGTCCCTAATTTGGGTCTGGTCAATAATGTGATAGTTATAGCCTTCTCTTTTGAATGAGAAATTTCCCATGTAATCCATTTTCTTCCACGTTGTTTCTCTTCCACATTGTTTCTCTCTTTAGTACCAGCTGATCTAGAAGGGATATGGAAAGCATTCTTTAAGGCACCTGGGTGGCTCAGTGGGTTAAAGCGTCTGCCTTTGGCTCAGGTCATGATCTCGGGGTCCTGGGATCAAGCCCTGCATAGGGCTATCTGCTCAGCGGGGAGCCTGCTTCCTCCTCTCTCTCTGCCTGCCTCTCTGCCTACTTGTGATCTCTCTCTCTGTCAAATAAATAAATAAAATCTCAAAGAAAAAGAAGGAAAGACAGCATTCTTTTTTCCCCCAGTAGGAAGTTTAGCATGGTCTCTTGGTGAAGTTGACAATTCTTTTTTTGGAGACAAGAGTCAGGGACAGTCAGTCAATAATTTCTCCCTTTCACTGTGTAGTCATTCTGAGTATTTCATGAAAAAACTTTTAGTTTTGTTACATAAAAAAAAAGATGCCAATGCCCATATTTGCGCAAAAAACCATACAAATGCCCTACAAGAAAGTTTAGATTAATGAAACAGCAGTCGAAAAAGTACAGAAATAGACTCTCTTCCATACTGGTATCTTCTGCTGTTCATAAACTTGCACTATTCATTGTCATGGAAAGTGTTACTATACTTTTGAAAGATACAACAACATTCAAAATCCAAATTTAGGATTTCTGATAAGCATAGTAGGACAATAGAAATGATACTATTTTATTATCACATACTAAATGAGATTTTCTTTTGGCTGAAAAGAATGAAAGTAATGTATTAGTAACTTAAAAATCCTAAGGCAGTCTTTGTCTTCGTAGATAGCTTTTCCTTAGTGTCTGTATTTACATCTGTGAAAGTTTATTAACTTTTAAAGCTTGATCTAAGTGAACATAAGCATGTAGTATGATTACAATCTGAAGACAGGATTTTAGTGGTAATACCAACTAATTAACCAAGAAAACAAATTTAAGGAGAGAAAGAATGGGTCTTCAGTTTCCTCACTAGAAGTCAAATTATTTTACCTATTTCGACCAGTTTCTGAGAGGCTTACATAGAGAATGTTTCATGGAAGACCTTCAGCATAACACTTGACACATGAGTGTGTGCTAGAAACATTAACTGATAAAATGTATGTTTAGATATATGGGACAGAGGCTGTTCTTTTCATATATTTACGTATTCCTCTTCTCTTTTCACTATAGTTTGCATTGCATAATTTGCATCAAATTGAGGTCAAAGGTATAAGTTTAATCTTTCTGAGGAGTCAAGTAGAGGTATGAAAACAGATAAAACAAGATACAAAACATCTGATTATTCAATAATCAATGACTATATTAGAAGTTAAGATCCATTTAGAATTTATATTTTTGTGATAAGCTGAACCATATGAAATTACTAATACTTCACAAAAATTGAAATTTCATGGGTTTTAACCTAGTATTTTGGTTCTAGATAGCTTAGGAAGATGGTTGTTTTAAAACGAGAAGAGCTGTCAGCATAGATGATAGAGTTGATGTATTCTGCATGACTTTTTTAAAAACTAGAACCAAATGAGTCTGTTTTTCCTTTGACATAAAAGGGAACTTGGAAGCAATAACAGTATTGCTTCTGTTTCTGTAATAGAAAAAACTTCTTGGAATTAGGAGACCTGGGTTTGCGTAATGGAATTCTTCAGTTCTCTTATGATTGCTTGACCTCTCACTTGTTAAATTACCTCTTTGCCAATAAACAAAAATTTAGTGTTGACTATCTGGAAATTCAAGTTATCATGAATTGGGGTTGCGTTCAGTATGCTGTGTGTTAGTTAACATAAGGTCTGTACTCATCTACCTGATTCTTTGTGAAATTGGTATTTGTGTTGATAAATGAAGTCATACCTTAGCATTATATTGCCTACCAAATTTTAATTCCCTCAAGAATGGTAACTCATGGTGTCAAAGATAGAATTTTTTCCAGACTTTTTTTCTGAGGAAAAAACATTCTAAGATAGGAATTGAGGGGAAGGACTTCGGAAAACATTTTTTGTTGCTCCCCATGTTCATCAGTGGTAAAAACCAAGGCGGTCAGCATCTGGCATTCTTTCTAATAGCACATGTCATTTAGCAAGTACCAAACCTTATTCTGCCTCAATGGTTGGTATTAAAATAAACCCTCAAAATGAATAAAGAATATGTTGTAGGTCTCTGAAATCTTACACATCAGAATCACATGCAAATGAATTTATGGCTTTCTTTTTCATGCAACTATGTCACAGTCTTTGAAAAGATCAGTTAAGGGCAAATTTAATGATTTATTTTTCAAAGATAAACTTCTTGAGTGCAGGGGAAGATAATGACATAAGTTTAAAGATGTTCCCTTAATTCTGTTTCCTTTGGTCGTGTGGAGAATTTGAAATTGATAGTTCTCTAGACTAATAGTTGTTCAGCTAGACTAATCTTGTTCAGACTGAATATTTGAGTTGATGGTCCTGGCCCTTTAGCATGAATTTTTTAGAATGATAATCTGAGACTTTTGCTTACCCAAACATGGGGAAGAATTTGTGTCTGTTATTGTGGCTGATTGTAAGGTTTTTTTTACATGTCTTCATGATCTGTATATTTGAAAGAACACTTGCATTTTTACCTTTATAGTTAGAAATTACTTGAATTGTTAGATTTTTACAGTGATATTAGAATTCTTATTATCTTTATTAAGCTTCAGCCAACTCTTGAGATACAAGTTAGTTAACAAAAGAAAAAAATGAGAACAAATCAAAGTCTTGTTTGTTAGAAGCTTGATAGGCAAGTTAAATTAACTATGAAAACAGTCATTTTGATTTTTAGGATTCCTGTCTTAGAGGGAAAGTGCCACTTGAAGTTTCATGTGTTTTCCAATCAGCAAATCAGTATGTTGGGTAGAAATTTCAGTTTGCTACTATGTTCCTGTCTTGATTTTGGTTCAAGCCAGAAAATTGATATGTAAGAATTCCTAGAGTAATGCGATACCCCTTAATAGCTCTCAGCTCTTCCAAATATTATAAATATAACCCCTCGTTTCCAGAAACACAGCAATGTTGAGATGTGTTCATGGAGTGACCTAAGTCATACTCGTAGGTCTATGGCTCTCACCAATACTTTGACTTTTCCTTCTCACCTTCTTATTTCTGGGAGTCCCTGTATCATGTCCATTCTTGAGTAGTTCTTTGGGTTACCATGGGGTTACCTTCATCTTGCTTCTAACCTGCTTCACCTATTCTCGTCAGTGTCATCTGTGAGCTTGCTTGTGAGTGTGCATGGGATGCACTGATGCTTCAGAAGACTCCAGGCTCCTCTGTCGTTCTGTGGGTTCCCCTGTCAGGAAAGGCTGTTGGGTTATCACTATGGTAGTACAGGCTTTGGGGACCAGGTGACCGTCTGAAAACCCCAGGGCAGCAGAGCCACAGTGTTCTAGACAGAGTGCGAGGAGACTGCCTGTCTCAGCTCTCTTCGTACTTTCTTCCTCTCTTACAGCCTGTACTCTCTGGGGCTCACCGTGGATTCCAAGGGTAGAGAAAGAGAAGTAAGAGTGAACACACCATGCTATTGTGGGACTTCCTCCCTCTGTGTTCGGGAATCTTGCTTTGAGTCCTCTTTTCTTTCTGATGGCACTGTCATTAGGGTGAATTTCATTGCATAAAGTTCCTCCATCCCTCGTATAGTTAGATTTATGGTGGGTCACCTACCAGTCATAGCAAGAGAATCCGGCATGGTTGTAACACAAAGATTTGGTGTAGGTTCTAGCAGTAACACAAGCCCTGCCCCTGTTCTTAAGGACTTTACTGTATAAATGGAGTTTAAATACTGCAGATTTCATGTAAGCCTTATTTGTGATGATGTTGTCATGCTAATTGACCAAACCTGTTTCTTCTTTTGGGGCACATATTGAACTGCATTCTCCAGTCTCCCTTGCACTTCGATGTACCCATGTCACCACATTTATGTGTGTAGAAGTAATGCGTATCATTTTCAGGCCTAACCCATTAAAACCCTTCCAACTCTTATCCTCCTCCATGTTATTTTATTTTTTTAAAAAAGATCTTATTTTTTGATTTGACAGAGAGACCCAGCAAGTGCAGGAACACAAGCAGGGGGAGTAGGAGAGGGACAGCAGGCTTCCCGCTGAGCAGGGAGCCTGATATGGGGCTCTATCCCAGGACCCTGGGATTGTGACCAGAGCTGAAGGGAGACATTTAATGACTGAGCCACCCAGGTGCCTGTATCCTCCATGTTTTTATATTTGTTTTTCCCACCTACCAACTGAATTCAAAGGTCCTTGGGTCCTTGGAGGATGGTGAAGCCACCCAATGGACCCTGGGTGGATCCTGGGTTCCTGAATCAATGTGTAGGGAAAAGTTGTGTGTTGACCAGGAACACCATTGTTGGATTATTTATATGAACAAAAATAAACTTCGTGTTAAACACTGGAATATGGGGTTTATTTGTTACAGAAGTTAGTGTTACTTTATCACATCATTTTTCAGTAGTTCTCAATCTTTTCCCTCATGCTCCTGAGCGATGAGACACATCAATATATCATGATTTATTATGGCAGGGAAAAGATATATTCAAGGTGGGTATCGAGGTCACTATAGTCACGTGTTGCAAAAGTGGTTGAGCTGGAAAATTGAAGAGAAATGTCATTAGATTTAGTAGTAATTAGACCATTGTTAGAACAATTTCAGTAGAGTGAAAGTGACAGGAGACCAAACTAGAAAGATGAAAAGTGAATGGCAGATGAACAAGTGAAGACAGTGAGTGAATTTATTGAAGATAATTGATTCTAGCAATGCAATCATAGGATTATAAAATTCATGGAAATAAGGGAATTGTTTGTTTTTGAAGCCATTTTTTAAAAGCTGTACAGGTAAAGATATTCACTGACACAGTGGTAGGGAGACCGTATAGTCCTGTTTCCCATAATGGACATGGTTTATGCCTGTTGACTCAGTGCAATTATTAATAGTGTCCTTTCATTCTTAGTGGCCTACTTTGGATAAAAATATACAGTGTGGGGGTGCCTCAGTCAGTTAAGCATCTGACTTTGGCTTAGGTCAACATCTCAGGGTCCCGGGATGAAGCCCCATGTCAGGTCTCTCCACTCAGTGGGGAGTCTGCTTGTCCCTCTTCCTCTTCCCTTCCTCTTACTTGTGTGCTCTCTTTCTCTTGAATAAATAAAAAATAAAAAAATACGTAGTGACCACAATACTATCACAACCTCCTCTGAATATGAGAGCAGCTGTTAAACACATAAGTATTTAACTCGTGAATAAGTTACCATTGCATCCATGGGATGCTTTAAAGTTACATTTTGTGAGGGAGTTGGAAGATTGTATTTCTTGTCCTTTTTTTGGTGGTTGGGGGAGAGCTTTCATGAATGATGGTGGGGTGGGGTTTAGGGAGGAAGAGGGAGAGGGAGAAAATATTTTTTTTTTTTAAGATTTTAATCATTTTCTTGTCAGAGAGCGCACATGCAGGGGGAGCAGCAGTCAGAGGGAGAAGCTGGCTTCCCACTCAGTGGGGAGCCTAATGCAAGACTTGATCCCAGGACTCTGGGATCATGACCTGAGCCAAAGGCAGATATTTAACTGAGCCACCCAGGCATCCCAAGAGGGAGAAAATCTTAAGCAGGCTGTACGCCCAGTGCAGAGCCTGACTGGGGGGCTCAATTTCATAACTCATGACTTGAGCCAAAATCAAGAGTCAGATGCTTAACTGACCTACCCAGGTGCCCCTGTTTCTTGCCTTTAACAACCTTGCAGAAGTAGCAAGTTGTTCCTTCTAATGAAGAGTATATTTAGGAACTAGAATGTAGGATAACTTTTGCTGCTTCTGATGATCTTTAAGTTGTTGTTTCTCTTGTTTCTCTCTTTACTTACGGATAAATATGTATCATAAATATAAATACATTTATAACTTATATCTATTTAAATATATAGTTTTGTGTATGTTTTGTTTGCTAATATTGAGGATTTTTACATCTATGTTCATCACAGATACCTGTAATTTTTCTTTCTTTCTTTTTTCTTTCTGGTGTCCTTGTCTGGTTATGTTATGGTTATGGATAATACCAGTCTCATACACTGAATTTGGAAGTATTCTCTTTTCCGTTTTTATTTTTGTAAGACTTTGAGAAGTATTGGTTTAGATTTTCTTTAAATGTGTGGTAGAATTTACCAGTGAAGGCATCTGATCTTGGATTTTTCTTTGTTGAGAGGATGGATTGATTGATTTTTGAATGCTCACACTGGCATGAGCTGGAGGAAGAGTAGAGGGAGAGAGAGTGAATCTCAAGCAGAGTCCCTGCTGAGTGGGGAGCCCAATGTGGGACTTGATCTTCCAACCCTGAGATCATGACCTGAGCTGAAATCACGAATCAAATGCTTATCTGACTGAACCACACAGGCATCCAAGGGAGGTTTTTGATTACTGAATCAGTCTCCTCACTTGAGTTGGTCTGTTCAGATTTTCAGTTTCTTCATGATTCAGTCTTGATAATAGGTAGTATGTTTCTAGGAATTAATTCATTTCTTCTAGGTTATATAATTATTTTTTGGAATTTCATCATTTGTTGCAGTTTCTCGTGATCCTTAGTATTTCTTGTTGCTCTTTTGTTTCTATTTTGACTTTCCTCACCTGTTTTTCTTAGTCTAGGTTAAAGTTTGTCAATTTTTTCTTTTCAAAAAACCAGCTCTTAGTTTCATCTTTTCTTTTGTCTTTCTAGCCTGTATTACATTTATTCCTAATCTGATCTTTGTTATTTCCTTCCTTTTATGAGCTACTTTTTTTCCCTTGTTCTTTAGGTGTAATGTTAGATTGAGATCTTTCTTTTCTCTTAATGCAGGTGTTTATCACTATAAACTTTCCTCTTAGTTTTGCTTTTGTTGCATTTCTTAAGTTTTGGTATGTTTTATTTCCATTTGTCTCAAGATATTTTTTTTTATTTGACCCATAGGTTGTTCAAGAGCATGTTGTTTAATTTTAATCTCCACATATTTTCAAGTTTTCCAGTTTTCTTTTTGTAATTAACTTCCAGATTCTATGCCATTGTGGTCAGAAAAGATGGTTGATACGATTTCAGTCTCCTTAAATTTATTAAGATGTATTTTTTGGCCTAACATATGATCTGTCCTGGAGAATGTTCCATGTGTGCTTGGGAAGAATGTGTATTTTGCTGTTTGGAATGTTCTGTATATATTTAAGTCCATTTGGTCTAACATGTAGTTTACATCCAGTGTGCTTTGTTGATTTTGTCTGGATAATCTATTTATTATTGAAAGTGACGTATTGAAGTCTTCTACCATTATTATATTGCTATCTATTTCTACCTTCAGATTTGCTATTTGCTTTATATAGTTAGGTGCTCCAGTGTTGGGTGCATACATATTTACAATTGTTATCTATATTTTTTGATGAATCCAACCTATTATTATAATGGGCTTGTTTGTCTCTTGTTGTAGTTTTGGCTTAAGATCTGTTTTGTCTGATACAAGTATAGCCTCCACCCCCCCCCCAACTTTTTCTTTTTCCATTTGCAAGGAATATCAAATATCTTTTTCCATTCCTTCACATTCAGGCCATATGTGTCCTTAAAACTGAAGAGAGTCTCTTGTAGGGAGCATATAGTTGAATCTTGTTTTTTCATCCATTCAGCCATCTGTGTCTTTTGATTGGAGAATTTAATCCATTTATATTTAAAGTAACTATCGATACATAAGGACTTACTATTGCCATTTTGTTAATTATTTTCTGGTTGTTTGTGATTTAATGATTTTCTGTAGTGGTATGCTTTCATTCCTTTCTGTCTTTTATCTGATTACTTTAATTCCCTTATTTCTGTATGACAATTATAGCTTTTGCTTTGTGGTTACCATGACATTTACATAAAATATCTTAAGGTATAACCATTTATTTTCAGCTAATAGCAACTTTAACTTTGAACATATATAAAAGCCTTACATTTTAACACTTCCTTCCCCACATTTTATGCTTTTGATGTCACTGTTTACATCTTTTTCTGTTGTGTAACCATTAAAAACTGTTCACTTCTAATCATTTTTAATACTTGTCTTTTAATCCTATACTGGAGTTATAAGTCATTTTCTTACCACCATTAGAATTTACAGTATTATGAATTAAATATTTACCTTTACCAGTGAATTTTATACTTTTATATGTTCTCATGTTACTAATTAGCATCTTTTTGTTTCAGCTTGAATAATTCCCTTTAAAACTTTTAAGTGGTGAACTCCTTCAGCATTTGTTTGTCTGGGAATCTCTATCTCTTCTTCAGTTCTGATGGACACCTTGTTGGGTAGGGTATTCTTGGTTGGCAGGTTTTTTTCTTCCAGAACTTTGACTATATCCTTCCACTACCTCCAGTGTTTCTGCTGATAAATCTCCTCCTAGTTTTATAGTGGTTATAGTGTTATATCCTTTGTATATAACAAGGTGGTTTTCACTTGCTGTTGTTAAAATTATCTTTATCTTTAACTTTGGATACTTTAATTATAAAGTGTCTTGCTGTGGGTCTCTTTGAGTTAATCTTCATTGGATGATTCATTCTTCTCTACGTTTCCTGGATCTGGAAATCTGTTTCCTTCCCCAGGTTAGGGAAGTTTTCAGCCATCAATTCTTCAAATGTGTTCTTCCCCCTTCTCTTCTTCTGGGATCCCTGTAATGTGAATGTTGATCCAGTTGATTGATATAAGTTCTTTAAGCTATCTTCATTGCTTTTCATTCTTTTTTTCTTTTTGCTAGTCTCATTGTGTGAGTTCCATTGCCCTATCTTTGAATTCAGTCATCTTCTGCCTCATATAGTCTGCTATTGAATTTCTCTCTAGTGTATTTTTTAGTTCAGTTATTGTATTCTTCAACTCTGATTTCTGTTTGGTACTTTTTTTTTAGTAGATCAAAGCAGTGATTTTTAAAACAAAGCAGAACTAGAACATCTTAAATTTTTAATCATTTCTTTACAGGTTACCTAGACCACTTTTGATTAAGAAAACTGTAGAAAGTTAGTAACTGCCACAAGCAAATGCCAGGTGGCAGCACGTGTCAATTTTCTAGAGTCCTGCTTTGCGGGGTGTCTGAATGCGCTGCTCCGGGTCTCTGCTCACACTTGCTGGAAGTGGTCGTGGCAGAATTTAGTCCACAGGTCCCATCTCCCCGTATTTCTTTGTAAACTCTTCAGCGTTCTTACAGAATTTTTTATGGTCCTTAGAGTATTCTTCAGCTAGGTTAGCCTGAAGTGGGTGCTTGGGCTGGGGGTCGTTCACCAGTGCTATGAAAGACTGGATTACTTGGTCGGTTTTGGTTGCTGGCTTCCAGTTTTCAGCACTAATGACTGGTAGACAGACCTGCCCCTTTTCACGGATGTTCGGGTGATTGATCTTTGTTTTATTTATTTATTTATTTATTTATTCATTCATTTATTCATTCATTCATTCATTCATTCATTTATTCATTTATTTATATATATATTTGATAGGGAGAGAGAGAGATTACAAGTAGGCAGAGAGGCAGGCAGAGAGAGAGGAGGAAGCAGGCTCCCGGCTGAGCAGGGAGCCCGATGTGGGGCTCAATCCCAGGACCTTGAGATCATGACCTGAGCCGAAGGCAGAGGCTTTAACCCACTGAGCCACCCAGGTGCCTCAGATCTTTGTTTTAAATGTGATCTTCGGTGGTTTGAATGGGTACTCTGCTGGAAAGTTGATTTTGATCCTGAAGGCCCCCTTATCATATGGAGGATTGTCAGGAACAATAAGCCCTCTCCAAGTCAATAAATTAGCTTCATCAACCTGGATGTTACAGTAGTTTTTCATGGCACATTTGCTGATTTCTTCAAGCTCCTTCATCAGACTCCTGCTGGCCGCCATCTTGGATCTGGTGCTGCTCTTTTTGGTACTTCTTAATATCTTATGTCTCTTTTGAAATTCTCACTTTATTCATTCATTGTTCTCCTTACCTCTGTGAGTGTATTTGGCTGTTATTTTGAAATCGCCACCAAATAAAACATTTACTACTTTTTTATTGAGTTCTTGAGATTTATCTTGTTCTTCTGTTTGAAACACATTTCTATGTTTCTTCATTTTCCCTGACTTTCTGTGTTGGCTTCTGCATATTAGATAAAACAAAATGCTACTGTATAGGAGACCAACCTCATTAGTGAATGTGGCCTAAGCTCCCAGTTGCCTCTCAATCCTTTGTGATTGCCTAAGTTACTGTCTTTGTTCTCAGTGGTTCCAAATAGTTGAGGGTCTTGTGAGATCTGTCATTGTGCCAAAGGACAGGATCACAGTCAACACCTAGATGCAGGCTGATTAGAATTCACACCTTCAAGCTGTGGCTGGAAGGATATGCAGTCAAACCCCTTCTAGGGAGAAACTGGGAGATGGGCATTTTTGTCTGCTTCCTCTGTGCTGAACCAGGATGTATATCCATAGGTAGTGTTGCTATGCTATTTTTAAAGCTTCTTTCTTAGCTGTAGTCCAGTGGGACTCATGAATGCAAGCCCTGTTGGCTATCAGCCAAGTTATTTGAGGGCTTATGTCTTGGGTGGCAGCCATAAAAGTTGGGGTGGTTGATATGTGGATGAGTTCCTTCCAGGGAAGGTACTGGTGACTTGGTTTTATTGTTGGAGTGAGCTGGAGGGAGAATGTGGAGGAAATGCCTACTATCTCTTCTCCGCTCTGGTGAGAATTGCATTTGGAGCCTAGATGGATGCTAATTAGAAGTTGGACCCTCAGGCAGCAGCTTGTAAAGTGTTTGGTTAGGCTCCTTTCAGAGAAAGATAGAGATGGGCATTTTTGCCATCCTCTGTTCTGATCCCTGGGAGGAGAGCCATGACAAATGCTTGTACACCCATCAACTATTACCTTGTCTTCTATAGTCCTGTGGAACTTAGGAACCCAGACCCTGTTAGCTTTCAGAACTAGCTTATTTGGGGTTAATCCCTTGGGTGGGAGCATTAAAATTTGGGGTCCTAGGTGTGTGGTCCAAACCCTTCACTCTTTTAGGGTGAAGCTAGGATTTAGCATTCCATCCCAATTGTGTAGTATTGTGCCAGGGGTGGGATTTATGGTGAGCATATGTCTCAGCTTTTCCCACCTGTTTCTGTTTGAGTGTTTTCTCCGTTGGTTGAAGTATAGGAATTACTCAGTTCTTCTCTGGGTTTCTCTCAGAGGGCATTGCTCTGTATATAGCTGTATATTTGGTGCATCATGGGAAGAGGGAAATTCAGGAGCCATCTATCTATATTGGTCTGTACTCAAAATGTTACTGTTCTTTCACTCATAGAATGGTTTCTGGCACATCATTTTAGGTCAGGATTTGTCATGGTATATACAAAACTTTAGAATGATCTTTGACCTACTAGTTATACTTTGAAGAATTTATCTGGGTAAATACTCAGAAAATCTCACATATTTAGGTTCTAGTTAGTAGATGTAATGTTCACTTAATAATTTTTGATAAAAAATTGAAGTAATTCAAATAGCCATTTGATAGAAAAGAGTTGGTTAAGTGAGTGTCAAAAGTAGAGTAGAATACTTCACAGCCATTTAGATATTTTGGTAGCATAATAGAATGATATTTTTATAAAACCCTCACAATAAAAGAAAAGTAGTATATAAAAACAGCATGTAGACTATGAGCCTAGTTTTATGAAGAATGTATGTATAAACGTGGATGGAAGTTTACCAAAATGTTAACTGTGTTTATTTTAAAGTAGTTAGATTATATATGATTTTAGTGTTTTTCTATAGTTTACAAATTGTACGCAAGGAATATCCTTTTTAATCAGAAAGAAATTTTATTTCAAAAATACTTAGGAAAGATTTTGAATAGTCTTCTAGGAAAATACTTATGAATTCTTTTTTTTTTTTTTTGGAAGGTTGTATAGTCTTAGGAACAAGAAAACAAAAGAGGGCAAGAAATTTGGAATTATATTACCTTTACAAGGGAAAAACCCTTCCTAAATACTCCTGTCAAAAATTTGTATGAAAGGTATAGGTGTGATCTCAATTCCGTTTATTTATTTTTGTTTACATGCTTTTTAAAATTAGAAAAAAATGTTTTTAAAAGACTATTTGACAGAGAGAGAAAACAAGCAGGGGGAGGGATAAAGGGAGAAGGAGAAGCAGGCTCCCCACTGAGCAGGGAGCCAGATGTGGGACTTGATCCCAGGACCCTGGGATCGTGACCTGAGCCTAAGGTAATTGCTTAACCAACTGAGCCACCTAGGCGCCTGACATGCTTTTTTAAAAAAAGTTAACATATAATGTGTTATTTGTTTCAGGGGTACAGGCCTGTGATTCATCAGTCTTACACAGTTCACAGCACTCACCATAGCACATGCCCTTCCCAATGTCCATCACCCAGCCACCCCATCCCTGTAGCCCCCCTTCCCTCTAGCAACCCTCAGTTTGTTTCCTGAGATTAAGAGTCTCTTATGGTTTGTCTCCGTCTCTCAATTCCATTCTAATAAAAGTACAAACCTTTTATAGTCATTCTTCTAGCATTAGTTGCTTAGCACCAGAATTCCTGGTTGGAGGTATAATTCATTTGTCCCTCTCAGGCCTGGCTTTTCCAGAAATCAGTTCCATCTTGTTGAAAGTTATAGATGAAAAAAAAAAAAAAGCAACGTAGTGTAATTGAAATCGTATTTCCATTTCATTGTATGTGATAAAATCTGAAATTTTTAAAAATTTATTTGTCAGAGAAAGAGAGCACAAGCAGGCAGAGGGAGAAGCAGGCTCCCTGCTGAGCAAGGAGCCTGATGCGGGACTTGATCCCAGGACCTGAGCTGAAGGCAGCTGCTTAACCAAATGAACCACCCAGGTGTCCCAATCTGAAACTTTTTAAAAGTGTCCTTTTTTAAAATCAGCAAATGAGTAAAATGGAATCAATTTTTCTACTCAAAATATAATTTAAAAAGCACTTTATTGATTTGATTACACATGGGTATAGATTCATGTATTAACACATTTAGCTGATGTTGCCTAATGGTGACATAAGATACATTTAAAAAAAAAAAAGGTCTATTATCTGTTGACTTCCAGCAACATCCTGATTTGGGAGGAATTATTTTTTGAGCCAGTTCCTTTGGGGACAGCATCCTCTGGGAGTACTTCTGTTTCCCTTTGACTTCCTGTGTATTGAAAAGAACTCTTAAGAGCAAGTATAGGGTGTGTTGTGACATTTTTTTCCCTCTTGCAAATAAAGCTGAAAATATTCTTACCCTGTGCCTAGGAATGAAATGCTTTCCGACTTATGTGACAAGAGCATTAAAAAATTGAAAATCAAAAGTAAAAAATTCCCTCTTGGGACATAAAGTTTGCCTTTTGGGGGGGGGCTTAGTGATTTTCTGGTTAAAGTGGGCTATGTGTTATAATCAAATGAAAAGTGTGAATGGATTTGAGAGTGACTGTTTTAGAAAACATCTATTCAAGGTCAAATGATACTGAAGATAGGAAACCCATGTAAGCCAAAAGTTAGCTCCCTTCCTTTACCTCTTCTCCCTACTCCTCTTTCTCTAAATTTGGGAATGGAGAAGATTCAGTTTCCATGTTGTGCATGCTTCTTTCTACAATATCCGATCTCTACCTTGTTTCCAACTGCACCTTGGGCCTTTTCTGCTTTTGCTGCTGGTCACCATCTGGAACGCTAGGAGAACTCTAAGTCCTCTTGCTGTGGAAGGTAATGCCAGGGGTGTGTTCACCTTGGTTATAGCTTGGTTTCCTACCATACACTAGTCCAAAAGGAAATATGTGTGAGACAGACATTGTTACATGTTTGTAGATACCAGCAAGGAATAACAAGAAGAAAAATCTTAAAAACGGTTAAGTATTTTGGTAGTCTATACATTGAACAGAGGAAAACTTGGGGTGGGCATCTGGGTGGCTCAGTCAGCGAAGCATCTGCCTTTGGCTCAGGTCATGAACCCAGGGTCCTGGGATCAAGCCCCACATCGGGTTCCCTGCTCAGCTGGGAGCCTGTTCCTCCTCCTTTCTCTGCCTGCTGTTCCCCCTGCTTGTGCTCCCTCCCTCTCTCTGTCAAATAAGATTTTTTTTTTAAAGGAAAACTTGAATAAAAGTTAAACCCTCTTGTAAGACAGTCCCATCACAGATACTCCTCAGTTCCTGGTCTGTTCCTTCGTTGAAGTTCTTTCTTCAGAGAGGAATATTTTTTCAACCTCTACTTTCTGTAGGGATGTTTCACGCTAGGATTATCTACCACAACTCATGGGACGCAAGCCTCATCCAGTAGCATGTGTTCCAGTGTCTGAGTCTATCAGTTTAGCATAACACTGTGGAGAGAGAGGTTGGGTAAAGAGACTTGGTGCAGAAGGTGTGGAATAGTGTTTGGCTTTCTAGGTTCCAACCCTTTCTGTACCTGCTTGTTAATGTGGAGATTTGAGTATGCCTTCTCATTCGTCTTTAACTAGATTGCTAGTTAATTGAACTACCTCCTTAAAAACGTATGTACGTAAATTTATCCATCCCCTATAGTAACTCTAACTCTTATTTCTGCTAAATTCTTATTTTTTAAAGCGATTTGCTGCATGAGTGACTGCTGTATAGAAAAATTGATTAATACGTAATGAAACGGTCTAGAACAGTGCTATTGAACAGAAATATGAGCCACAAATGCTAGCCATGTATGTTAAATTTAAAATTTTCTAGGTGCCACATTAAAAAAGTAAATAGGTGAAATTAGTTTTAATACTTCATTTAATCCGGTTCCTCTAAAATATTATCATTTTAATGTGTGATCAATATAGAAAGTATTGAGTTATTTTACATTCCTTTCCCCCTTCTTCTTCAATATTCAGTTTGTATTTATACTTACAGCATATCCCAAGTCAGCCTAACTTCACTTTGAGTATTTAGTAGTATTGGGTGGTTCAGATCTAGAAAAAGGGATAATCATTTGCTCATTTTAATATAATGAATGAAATACATACATGAAATATAAAGTGTGTTTAATATGTGGCAGTACATTTATACTTTTTGGCCAAGGTAAAGTATTCCTTATTTAATGCTATTATGTTAGTGACACCTATTTTAAGATGGAGCCTAATTATATCTTGACCTGTAGCCAAATATTAATGCTACTTTTAATTTTGAAATCAATTCACCACAATAGGGATGGAGTGGAGGAAGCTTTTTCCTGGCTTCTTTCAGATCTCTGTTTTAATGTATTCATTGTGCATGCCTCTCTTGGATATTTGAAACAAAATAGCAACCTCTACTGTTTCCCTCAACCCCTTTGACAATGCGTGTGTCCTTTACCTAGCTGTAGTTATTTTCATAATTCCTCTAAGATTGGATATATATACCAAAAATGGTTTATTTTCTTTCTCTACCAACCCCCCCCAAACACACACACACACACACACACCACAGTTTTGAGCTCTGTTAGGGCAAGAAGGTTGTATTTACTGCTATCTCACTGTATCTTAGAACCTTCTGTGTGCCAGGTATTTCCTAACAGTGTGCATGAAACAGTTGAAGACTCATGGCTGCTGTGTATGCTGATACTCCCACCCTCGACCCCCTTCCTTTTCCTCCTCCCTTTGCTACCCACCACTCTGCCCCATCGCACTGCCATCAGGGTCCATCTAGCTCTCTAGCAGCCTTGACACATAGCCTTGAGGCGTCCCTGCCTCTAGCCTTTCCCTTCTGAGCCATTTGACACATGGTTGCCGTATGAATATTAAAAAGCATCTCCGAACATGCTAGTCTCCTGCTCAGACTTTTCGGTTCCTCCCAGTGGTTTATAGTTCTGCACTCTGGCTTTTAGAGCTACTTGTGATATGCTGTACTTGTATCTTGGGCTCTTGCCTCCTGGACATTTTCCTGTCCCCCCCCCCCCGCTGCTTCAGTACATTCACTGCTTTCTCCTCTTCTTTTTGCATACTATTTTTTATTTCTGAGCACCCTTTTCCCATGCTGCCCTGACCAGAACACCTGATGCAGCTTTTGCTACCTCTTTTTACTTTTCCTTGGGTCCTGCTGGAATTGTGACTTTGGAGAACTTCCTTGATGGATTACAGGAACACTATGAAATATGAACAGACAGTGAAATGTCATTAAAACGAGACACGTGGCATATTTGCCATTGGCCAAGTACCCTGGAATGCAGCAGCACTTCTGGTTGGAAGCAAAAAGAGTCAAAGTGCAGGAACTGCAGAGAAAAAAGACAGTGTTAACAGCCTTCGATGACCTATTTCCTTACTACCTTATGTCTTCAGGTGGCCCCAATCTAAAGACAGTTCTTGTACAACCTCTTTAAAATATACATGTTGTGGGGCACCTGGGTGGCTCAGCGGGTTAAAGCCTCTGTCTTCGGCTCAGGTCATGATCTCAGGGTCCTGGGATCGAGCCCCACATCGGGCTCTCTGCTCAGCAGGGAGCCTGCTTCCTCCTCTCTCTCTCCTTGCCTCTCTGCCTACTTGTTATCTCTCTGTGTCAAATAAATAAATAAAAATCTTAAAAAAAAAATACACATGTTGTTCCATAGGAAGCAAGAAGTGACCCAAATGCCTTCTGCCTTCAGCATACTGAAGCAGCAGCTCTTCATGGATTGAATGTTAAAGCAGTCACACCTACTTCCCTAGGAGCAAAACATTTATAATTGTCAATAGGGCACTTTAGGAAGTGTCCTCTCTGCCTCTATAACCTGTAAGACATTGGAGAATTGGTGTTAAAACATTCTTTAAATGCTTGGTACAACTCACTAGAGAAACCATCCGAGCCCGATGTTTTCTTTTTGAGAGATGATTAATTACTGATTCAGTTTCTATAGCTGAAAGAGGACTATTGTCTATTTCTCGAGTGCATTTTGTCATTTGTGTCTTTCAAGGATTGCTCCGTTTCATCCAAGTTATCAAATCTGTGGGTGTAGAGTTGTTCATGATAGTCCTTTATTTATTTATTTTTTAAGATAGAGAGCAGAGAGAGAACATGAGCAGGAGGAGAGGGAGAAGGGAGAGGCAGGCTCCCTGTTGAGCAGGGAGCCCGATGCAGGGCTCAATCCCAGGCCCCTGGGATCATGACCTGAGCCTAAGGCAGACGCTTAACCATCTGAGCCACCCAGGCGCCCCTCCTTTATTATTCTTTAAGCGCCCCTGGCATCAGTAGTAATGACTCCTCCTTCCTTTCTGATGGTGGTAATTGATGTTCTCTTTTTCCTTGCTTGGCCTAGCTAGAGGTTTATGAATTTCATCTTTTCAAAGAGCCAGCTTTCCCTTTTATTGATTTTTTTAAAAATTGATTTTCTATTTTCAATTTCATTGATTTCTGTTCTAATTTTTATTATGTCTATCCTTCTGTTGGCTTCAGGCTTAAATTGCTCTTCTTTCCTTAGTTTCCTAAGGTGAAAGTTTAGGTTATTGATTTTTGTCTTTACTTTTTAACATATGCATTCAGTGCTATAAATTACCCTCTAATCACTCCTTTTCTTGCATCCCATATATTTTGATAAGCTTCATTTACATGTAGTTTCATTTACATGTAGTTAAAATATTTTAAATTTTACTTGAAACATCTCCTGTGACACAGGCATTTCTAAGGAGGGTGTTGTCTAATTTCCAGATATCTGGGTTTTTTCCAGCTGCCTTTGTTATTGATCTCTAGTTTGATTCTGTTGTGTCTGAGGATATAATTTCTGTCCTTATATTCTTTAAAATTTGTTAGGCCTCAAGTGTGGCCTATCATGATGAATATTCCATATGATTTGAGAAGAATGCATACTTTGCTATTATTGAATAGAGAAGTCTATAAATATCAAGCCAAATTATTTGATAGAACTGTGTTCTTACTGACTTTCTGCATAGGACACTTTAAAACTAACTGCTTTAGAGCACTGCAAGGGACCCAATGATTTAAAAGTATGAGAGTCATTTTTGAAAGGGGTTCCTTTATGACTGGAAAACATCAAAGATATTGTACACTAAGGATACTTAGTGTGTGTGTGTGTGTGGTGTTTGACTTATTCATGAGTATATCATGCACTTATTTACCTTTAAGAGATGCTTACTTTGAGTATGTATGTAATGATACCATTTTTAAATATGAAATGGGTTTATACATACCCACATACAAATGCATAGTGAAAAGACAAGAATTTACACCAAAATATTGACTATAGTTATAACCCCTGGGTCTTAGGATTATGTGTTTTAAATTTTTCTTCTTTATACTTCCCTGTAGTCTCTAAATCTCTACTAAAAATGCGTGGACTTTGTACTTTTGAAAAAAGAACAAAAAGTTTGTTATGGCTTATTGAAATCTGATACCATGTCATGTGGAGTGAACCTAAGGAGTGGATACTATGACAAAAATTGCTGTGAATAAGCATTCTGAGAGCCAGTGCTTTGTTATCCATAGTAGTCAGGGAAGAGCTGAAATGGAAAAGTTAATTAAAATCCTCTGATAATTCCTGCACCCATTTTGAAGTCATTGTCATCATCTGATTGGCTCACCAGACCTTTGTAGCTTCAAAATAAGGCAAGGACAGTGGAATGATTCAAATTTCACCATGTCTTAATGAGGCTGCAAAAGGTTGGCTCGGGTAAAATGGACACTGACCACAAATAATAAATACATTCTGTAATTGATTCCTGGATATTCAGAGCGTAGTCTGTTTATTTTGTAAAAGAATGTGAGCGTTTGGAATGCATAAACCTAGTATATTGGTAGGAAGTATTAAATTAAAATTAAAAAAAATTTCCCCTCCAATCTTAGTTATAAGTGAGGGTGATAGAAAGATATGAGTAATGCATAGTAATATTTTATTTCCGAGAGGATTGGTCTAACTTCTGTTTTTGAGGTTCTCCCCCACTCCCACATCTGGTATGTACTAGATACACGTAATATGTTCCTTATTTAGTGAATATTAAATTTCATAGATCCCCTACTATTATAAAAACCCTAAAACTGTATTTCTTTAACAAACCAGGAAACGCTGTCATACATGGCTGGGTTTCCTTGTCTGATTTTATGTTAGGCCAAACATGAAGAACAGTAGGGAATTTCAGCTGAATGGGTGAACTCATAGAAATTAGCCTCTTCATTATTTTCCTCTAATATTTGGTTAGAGACCTCCATTTGGGTTATTTGATTAGAGTTAACTGTGAAATTAATTCTGTGCATCTTAGAATCCACTTAGTCTTACTGTTCAATAGATTTGTTTCAGGGTTAACTTTCCCAGTAAAATTTTATAAAAATGGTTTTGGGTTAACTTTTTAATGTGTATAGTTCTCAATGGGAAGAGGATAGAACAGTCTCATTAAATAAAACCTGAAAAGGTAGACTACATTTAAGGTAATGTAGTTTCAGTGTTTTACACATCAAGAGTAACTTGAACCGGGCGTCTATATAAGTGATTATTTGTAGAAGGACTTTTATGATCTTCTTTACCCTATTCACTTATTTAGAAAATTTAAAACATTTTAATTTATTTTTTAATTCTTTTACAAAAACTTGAGAGAGAGCAAGTGAGCATGGTGGGGAGGGGCAGAGGGAGAGAACAGAGAGAGTGCCAAGCAGACTCCACACTGAGCACAGAGCCCGATGCAGGGCTCCATCTCAAGACCTTGAGCTCATGATCGGATCTGAAACTAAGAACCAGACGCTTAACCAACTGTGCCACCCAGGCACCCAAAGAAATTTTTAGGTTGTCAATGCAGTAGCTATTAAAATTTAAAAAAAAAAAAAGTCTTCTGTGCCACTCTCCCTCATCTTTTTCTACTCCCTATTAACTACTTTTAATTATTCTTACTTAAACCTTCTGTTTACTGTTGTATCTTGTAAAGCTATTTATACTGGGTATTTTTTATTTACTAATTTTAAGAAGGCTTTATTGACTAACATACCTGAGAATTTGTTTTTTTACATTTTTTCATGTTCTCTTTCATTTTCAGGGTAGCTTTATTGCTACTTAAAAATAAACCAATGGAGTGTTTACACTATTATCACTATGTAAATAGTGATACTGTATAATTTTAAATGTTTCATAATGTTTGCTTAGTTATCATGGGGCCCAAGAACTACCACAATTATTAAAAACCCAAATTCATCTATTCTTTAAGTACTTAGTGCTCTCTTGCCTTAGGCTCAGTGCCAGGTGTTAGGGAAATAGAATGGAAAATCCATTTTTTTAAAGATTTTATTTATTTGACAGACACAGTGAGAGGAAACACAGGAGGGGGAGTGGGAGAGGGAGAAGCAGGCTTCCTGCCGTGCAAGGAGCCCGATTTGGGGCTCGATCCCAGGACCCTGGGATCATGATCTGAGCTGAAGGCAGATGCTTAACGACTGAGCCACCCAGGCGCCCCGGAAAATCTGTTTCTGTTCTCAAGGAATTCAAGATATCTTGTGAAAGAGAAGATGCAAAAGTAATAATAGAGGTTTTCAGAATGCTAAGGCACCCAAGAAAAACTAGGGCTTTAAACTTGTCTGGCTAGCAAAGCCTTCCTAGGATGGATAATTCTAGAAATGAGTTTCAAAGGAGGTAGGGATTATCTAGATGGAAGTGAGGGGGCTTTCATGACACTGGGCTAGTGGAGGGAGAGAACTCCACCTTACTTTCTTTGGTCTTCTGCACACTAACATAATTGGACACACTCTAGGTTCACAGTAGAGACATGCTGAGCCTAGCCTGGTCATAGTCTTTTAGATGAAGCCACACCCTTATCTTGATTTCATAGCAGTACACATATTTATGGAAGTATCATTTCAAAAAGAATTGTTGTGCTTTTTGTGCACTATGTAGGCACACCTGCAAATAGATCAACCTTGAATAATGCAAGCAAAGGTCCAGCCAGAGTCAAACCTGGACATAGACAGGAACATCATCAGCAGTGAACTGGTTCCTCTAGTGTTTTATTCATTTTTGTACTTGATTTGGTGCCTGGAGTATAACACTAAATGTGTGTTGAACTAAATTGATCAAAGAAAATACTATTTGGGTCTGAGTTTAGTTTCAGGTGAGTAAGAGCTTATGATGTCTAGTTGGAAGATAAAGTGAGAATGCAAGAAAACTGGGACTTTATCCTACAAACTGGATTACAAATGTGTTTTTGTAAAACTAAAAGATAACGCTATTGTCAGTTTTTGTATTTTTATTTTTACTAGAGATTATTTTGTCTTTTGTCAGATTTCTTCTAACTATTCAGCATGTCATGACTTAGGTTATTCAAGAGCAAAAGGTGCTTTTTCTCTCACCTGGGAACTTTGGAATGTTTTTGTTTTGAATGATAATTTGAGAGTTTTCATTGTGTAAAATAATCAAATGACTTAAATTTGTGGTGTCAGAAATCTAATTTGCAATTGGAGTTATGTTTATTTCAGTCAATGAAAATAAATTAGTTTTAATCCTATCCCAGCTCTCTGCCTGCCTCTTTGGTTTTCTGCATTGTCATTACTGCAGTAAACCAACTTGAGTGTCTGGTAATTAAAATAATTTCAGCTGATCTGGAGGATCTCTGTCTAATATTTGTATTTTTACCTGCTCGTAGGAGGCCCTCTCATGTAAATGTTGATGCTTGATGCCCATAATTCTTCTATCTTCATGACTTTTTCCTATGATTGTCTAGAAGCTAAACAGTTTTTGCCCATTTCTCATTAGTGTTTACAGTCATATCAGTTGTCTTAAAAACCTTTCAGTAGTGGGAAATTCCAAGCACAATACGGATTCATACTGCAGACATGCAAGCACCCATTACCTAGCAGTAACCGTCTTAAACTCAGCTTTTGGAAGCTGCTGGCTCACTTAATAGAATGAAAAGTATGTACATTTGCCTGTGCGTGCGTGCGTGTGTGTTTTCCACTGAGATTGTCAGACGTGTAATCAGGAGCTGAGATGATTCTTTTAAAGCAAGTCTTCAGTAGGATCACAGAATCATAAAGCTCTAGATATCAAAAACATGAAATTTCCTTTCATGTTAATTTTCGGTTAGCCATCACACATGTGGCTGTCTTATCAAGACTGATATTTTTGGTGGTTATATAGTCAAAAAACCCTTTCTTGTCGGTGCTGAAAATAGTCGATATAGTTTCTACAAACCTTAGTCCCCCCAAGCCTCTAATCAGTTGTTGTTTCTTTTAAATTCTAGGTGTTTTCTCCATCTCACTAATGAAAGGTTTTATTTTTTAGAGATTTATTTATCTATCCTAGAGAGAAAGACACCGTGCAAAGGGGGAGGAGCAGAGAGAGAGGGAGCTGACTCCCTACTAAAGCACAGAGCCGGAGGTGCAGCTCCAACCCAGGACCCTGAGATCCTGACCTGACCCAAAAATCAAGACTGAGCTTTTAAGCTTTAACCAACTGAGCCACTCAGGTGCTCTTTTTTTTTTCTTCTTAATTTAAAGATTTTATTTATTTGTCAGAGACACAGTGAGAGAAGAAACACAAGCAGGGAGAGTGGGGGAGGGAGAAGCAGGCCTCCCCCTGAGCAGGGAGTCCCATGAGGGCTTAATCCTAGGTCCCTGGGATCATGAGCTGAGCTGAAGGCTGATGCTTAATGGCGGAGCCACCCAGGCGCCCCCAGAAAGTCACTCTTTTAACTCTTGCTGAATATTCTCTTGCCTTTATCATTTTAGTACTCATACCTTCCCTCTTGATGTTTGGTACAGCTTTTCTTTCCTTGCTTTCTCCTTTCCCCACCGCTAATCTGTCACAAACTATCTGAGTGGCTATTTTCTACTTGATAATCAAAGCTTTAAAAGTCTATGGGGGGGTGCCTGGGGGGCGCAGTTGGTTAAGGTCAGATTCAGGTGATGATCTCAGGGTCGTGAGATCAAGCCCCACCTTGGGCTTGCTCTGGGTGTGGAGTTGCTTAGGATTCTCTCTCTCTCTCCCTCCTCCTCCCTCCACCTCCCCCCCATGTGTGTTCTCCCTCTCAAATAAAGTATATGTCAAAAATACTTCATCTTCACAATTATTTCAGCTGCCTTAAAAATAAGTCTGTGTAATTACACATAGAAATTTGTGAGAAGCCTGCTTTTAACATGTCCAGTATTTATTTTGAATAAATAGGATTATTTATTTAAATAGGGCTGATTGGTTTTTCCTGGCTGTATGTTCCTGTCCCTGTATGTTCCAAGTGACTTTCCTCTTGAAACTACATACATGGTTGAAGGGGAACTTCCCTTGAAAGGAGGGTATAATCTTGGGTGAAGGCATTACAAGTAGCTTTTGCTACATTGGTGAAGGAGTTAACAAGCAGTTTTGTTACTTTAACGGGGAATGCTGTAGTTTAAGTTTCACTTAAATTTAGTTCTTTAAATGAAATAAAAAAATGAAGCATAAATGAAATAAAACATTTATATAATGTGCAAAATAGCAGCTCTCTTAAATCAGATGCCTATATCTTGTTCAAAAGGACCCTCATTTGTCCTGATTAAAAGAGAGACTGTGATCTATTTCTAGGTTAAACATATTCCATAACTTATTATTGGAAAATATTAGAGGGCGCCTGGGTGGCTCAGTGGGTTAAAGCCTCTGCTTTCGGCTCAGGTCATGATTTCAGTGTCCTGGGATCGAGGCCCGCATCGGGCTCTCTGCTCAGCAGGGAACCTGCTTCCTCCTCTCCCTCTCTCTCTGCCTGCCTCTCTGCCTACTTGTAATCTCTCTGTGTCAAATAAAATAAATAAAATCTTAAAAAAATATATTAGAAAAAAATTAGAAAAAAGTAAGCCATACGTAAGCATTATGAAGATATTTTTTCCAGATTTACAAACTGTTTTTAAAAAAGATTGATTTGAGAGAAAGAGCACACACCTATTCCTGCATGTTGGGGGGAAGGGCAGAGGGAGAGGAACAGACTCTCCAGAAGACTCCCCGCTGAGTGCAGAGCCAACCTGGGGCTTGATCTCCTGAACTTGAGGTCCTAACCTGAGCCAAAATCATGTCGGATGTTTAACTGGCTGAGCCGCCCTGGTGCCCCACAAATCAAGATTTTAGTATTTAAAATTTTGTTCTCATATGTGCAGTCAACGTTTTGGATGGATGTTTTGGGCTAACATAAATAGGGTAAACTTTGGTAGCTTCCTTGCAACTTTAGCTGCCAAATGTCCCCACTTTGAGAGAAGAATAATGATGTGGTTATTATTATTTTTTTAATTTTATTTTTATTCTTTGCCCAAGGGGTACAGGTCTGTGAATCATCAGGCTTACACCTTTCACAGCA
>LNAC01000426.1:660902-714249 GCA_002007465.1 Ailurus styani
GCACTCACCAAAGCACAAACCCTCCCCAATGTCCATAACCCATCCACCCTATCCCTACCCTCCCACCCCCCAGTAACCCTCCGTTTGTTTTGTGAGATCAGGAGTCTCTTATGGTTTGTGTCCTTCCCCATCCCATCTTGTTTCATTATTTTTCCCTCCCTACCCCCCACAACCCCCCACCCTACCCCTCAAGTTCCTCATATGATGTGGTTATTTTACAGGAAATACTGTACAGGACTGTGGTTGATGTAAAGGAAATGCCCACCAAGAAACTAAAATACTGTTAATACTTAATGGTGTACTTTATGCTTGCAGTAAAAATGAACTGGTAAAAATAAACCTTACTCCTGGATTTTATGTTCAGAATTAATTCTAATACACTTTAATGTAGAGCGCGGTAGTGACTTTGTGTTTTTATATGGCTTGCTAACAATGCAGCTAGGAGAGGAGACCACATAAAAGCTTATGTAAATAATGGGAACAGATGGTTGAGGGACAGTTGTTTGACTTTGACAGTATCACAAAAAGAGTCAACCCAGATTTAAAACACAATAGTGCTGTAGTAAGCAGCACAGTCACCCCCCTTCCATTCGGTCTAGAGACTAGCAGTAGATTATAATTGTCCCATTGTAATTCTTTTCACAAATCATTTAGCCTGTTTTACTAACATTTCTCTGTATAATTGGCTCATCATGGCAGATGGATCACGGCTAGAAGGGAGCATAGAATTTGCCTGCTGCTCTCCAGCATCTCTAATTTGTGATGCTCTGAGAAGCTGCCTGTTAGAATTCTTAATGTGTACACACCTGTGTAAAATAGGGCTGAAGGGAGCTTTGAACTGATGTAGTCCAGACCTTTCATTTTGCAGATGTATTGCAGAGAGGTAAACTGTTTTTAAGGTTGCTCATTGTGGTAGGCAGAGTAATGGCCTTCCAAAGTCTATGTCCTAATTCCTGGAAACTGTGAGTATGTTACCATACATGGCAAAAGGGATATTGCAGATGTGATTAAGGACCTTGAGATGGGAAGATTATTTAGGATTATCTGTGTTGGCCCGGTATGATCACATAGGTCCTTTAAGGCAAAGAATCTTTCCCATCTGGGTCAGAGAAATGCAACATTGCTGGCTCTGAAGATGGCGGAAGAGAGTTTTGAGCCAAAGAACATGCCTCTAGAAGCTGGAGAGGACAAGGTAATGAGCTCTAGAATGGACCACTGTCCTGCTGACATCTTGAACTTAGTCCAGTGAGACCCATGTTGTATTTCTGACTTATAGAAATGAGAGAGAATACAGGTTGTGTTTTAAGCAGCTAAGTTTGTGGTAATTTGTTAGAACAGTCATTGAAAACTAATAAACTCTCCAAGTTAGGGATAAAACCAGGTCCGGAACCCAGACCTTCTGCCTTACCATTTAGCTCTTTTCTCAGATGATAAGTGGCTAATAGTGAATCATGTACTCCTCAAGAGAGAAACTACTTTTCTTCCCCAAAATGTAACAAAGGGCAAACAGGAGCCACTCAGAGTGCTTATGGACTACATGCCAGGCACCAGATGATCCAGAGAGAAACTAAATGACAGTGAATCCTGCCACGCTGTTGAGTTCTGCCAACTCACCAACACCATTTTTGATGGAGGACTATCTACAGCTGTGCCCTGAGTACCCAGCAGGTTGCGACCGACCGCCTGTCTTGAGGTGTGTCCAGTCTAGTCTCATCTTAACTCGCATATCCCAGATAATCTGTGGGTGGATATACAGTTGATAGGGTCCCTTGTGAATCAGTCTAGAGTCTCCAGTTAGTTTAGAACAGGCAGTGGCCATGAACAAATGTGAACTAAATTCAAGATATTAAAAAAAAACTTTTAGCTTTCTTCAAATAAATTTTGATTCTCACTTGCCACTAGATCCTTGGAATTAAAGGAAATTTTTTTTAGTCATTGACAGAGTTAAGGGTATCTCAGAATCATTGATAAAAAATGTAAGATTTGATAAGAGCAAGGACATTTCCCTCTGGAAACCTAACCCAGGGACTTTAAATATGCTTCATCTCTTCTGCCAAATATGATGTATTGGTAATAGCTCTCTGAAATCCTGTCAAAAGGATCCTGTGGCCATGTCCTTGGTCAAGTAAGGAGTTCTTTGATCATGACTGATTTGGGCAGCTGGGACAATGCTAATCTACTTTCTAGACATTTCTCTTCAGATATCAGTCAGTTCTTTAATCATTTCTTGGGTGTGATTTTTTTTTAGCCAGTTGTAAATCCAGCTGAATGAGCTGCATGCCCCCCCTCATGTCTTCTTGGGGTCTGGATGGGTGGATAGACCCTGACCAGCATAATGATAGTTTGAAAATAAAGCCTAGGGAGTACACACTTCATGTGTAGGTTAGTTCTATAAACTCTCACCTGGAGAACAGAAAGAGGGCTTTGAAAGTATCCGAAATAAGGGAATGTCAAATAGTGCTTTCCTTTCCATTCATACCTTCAGCAGGCAGTTTTTTCATTTTATCTTAGTCACAGCAAATTTTGTTTAGAGAAGCCTTGACTGGATATCATCATGGATGATTCAGAGTAGAAAAACTATATAAAACTGAAAATATATTAAAATATTGGAGAGAAGGTAGGGGCACCTGGGTTGCTCAGTTGGGTAAGCATCTACCTTCAGCTCAGGTCATGATCTCAGGGTCCTGGGATCAAGCCCTACATTGGGCTCCCTGCTCAGTGGGGAGCCTGCTTCTCCCTCTCCCTCTGCCACTCTCCCTACTTGTACTTAATCTCTCCCTCTCTGTCAAATAAATAAATAAAATCTTAAAAATAATGGAGAGAAGATAAATATATGAAAGGTTATATATGAGATGTTGTAGTATAAATTTTTAGGTCATTAGTAACTTTTACCAAAGATTTTTCTTTTAGATTTATAGAGCAAATGGTAGTTACAATAAAAACTTTGACATTTTTTTTTTAAATTTTATTTTTATTCTTTGCCCAAGGGGTACAGGTCTGTGAATCATCAGGCTTACATCTTTCACAGCACTCACCAAAGCACAAACCCTCCCCAATGTCCATAACCCCTCCACCCTATCCCTACCCTCCCACCCCCTAGTAACCCTCAGTTTGTTTTGTGAGATCAGGAGTCTCTTATGGTTTGTGTCCTTCCCCATCCCATCAGAGAAAGACAATTATCATATGGTCTCTCTGATATGAAAAACTTTGACATTTTTAACACAAAAACTAAAAGTGATAATATTTAGTGCTTAGATACTGTTTTTATCTGCTTAAAAAACTACAGATCCAAGATGGGATTATGCCCTTTAGTTTCCATTTGTTTCCTTTTTTATATTAATATTGGTTTCAGATCATATCAGGAAAATCAATTTGATTAATGCAACATGATCTCAAAGGCTTCACCTTCATAGCCTCTGTAACAAGGCCTTTAGTGAGAGCACTTTGGCTGTAATGATCAGTTGACCTGTCTGTTGAGTATCATAAAGCTTTAGTGCCCAGAAAAGCCCTCGATTTCTCACTACGGTTGGAATGAGATTCTTACTGAGAAACATTCACATAACATCAATCAGTGGGTTGTTTGCAGAGTTGCAGCACACTAGAGCGAAAAAATGACCTTACATCTTGTATAGCATTTTGTTTTTCTGGACAGTTACTCTGAGATGAATGTATTGAGCCCCACTGTGAGCTATTAGGCAGAAGGGCTTGTATTCTCACATATTGGTTTACAAGTAAAACTCAGAAGGGTTAATGATTCTTTAAGGCTATTAAGCAGTGGGAAAGAGAAGCAAATATTTAGCCTTAAACATGTACGTTATGATTACATTTGAAACTATAACGGGCACCTGGGTGGATCAGTCAGTTAAACATCTGCCCTCGGCTCAGGTTGTGATCTTGGGGTTCTGTGATCAAGCCCCGCATTGGGCTCCCTGCTCAGCCGGGGAGGTGGGGTGGGGGGAGGTCTAATCCTCCCTCTCCCTCAGCCCCTCCCCTCCCTTCCCCACTTGTGTGTGTATGCGCTCACTCTGTCAAATAAATAAAACCTTTAAGGAAAATGAATATGTAACATTTCACGCCAGTGAAATTTGTTAAGCCTACTAACCTTAGGATGACAGCAAGGTAAACATTTACAACTAGATAATTTGTTATCAATTTCACATTTAATCAAGAAGATCTTTGCCTTGCTTTCTCATCTGTGGTTGTTGCTGGAGGGCAGAAAAATAATTCCTTTCCTACAGCTTGCCTATTATAACCTGGTTGTGTAGGTATGGATATAATTTACAACATTGTAAAGCAACGTTTGATAGGTTATCTCTCTTTCTTAGGACATTTAAGTCCTGGCAGGAAAGGGTCAGCCTTTTGCCAAGCATGGGGAGAGAGAGTCAGATAGCTGATGACATTTAGGTGAGCTTTGAAAGGTGGGTGAGATTTAGACTGGCAGACATTTTGTGGAAAGCTATTTTATTTTGGTGGAAAATAATAGAATTCTAATTGGTCAAAGGCACTGAGGTGGAAAACCAGGTCAAAGTGTTGTGGATAACACAGTAGACCAATTTGACAGAATGGAAGATTTCTATAGGAGAGTAGTTATAATTATTCATAGGGAGTGAAAAAGTGCTAAGATTTCTCTATTATGAATCTTTGTACATACCTTCCTCTTCAGTCTGTTAAGGAGTAATAGACTGAAGAAAATTTTTCGGCAAGGGTATTTGAAATTAATCATGGTATTTAGTTGAAAGATAATTATATGGATTCTCACTTTTTATCTGTTTTATTGTTTTTCTCCACTTCTATCAGTTTGTGTTAGAAACCTTAAAACCTACAGAAGAGTTACATAAATATGCAGTAAGCACCCATTATTGGTGATAAGCTTGATGCTGTTCACCACACAGCCATTCTAAGCTGACTTACCTGTATGCAGTGGTGCAGCCCTTTTGCAAATTATATCAAGAAGGGTCAACAGACTTTTTCTGTGAAGGATAAGATGGTAAGTATTTTAGGCTTTTTTGGGCCATCTTGTCTCTACTCAAATCTATCATTGTAGGAAAGCTGCCATAGGCAGTACCCATTGGATGAGCTTGTCTTTGTTCCAGTAAAACTTTATTTAGAGAGGGAATGGGAGCTCTGTGGTGCCTGTTCTCATAAGGACCCTAATCCTGTCAGACCCTCATCCTTAGGACGTCATTTAACTTGAATTGCTTCCTTAGGGGCCCCATCTCCAAATAGAGCTCTACAGCCACCTTGGTGCTTTGGGCTTCAAAATCTGAGTTTCATGTAAGGGGACCGCAAACATCTGGTCCATAACAGACACTTTCTTGGCTTTCCTTCTACCTCACTGTCTCTATTCTTGACTTCTCTTCTGGTCTCTAAAATTTGGAGTTTCTCTGGCTTTATTCTAATCCCAGTTCTTTTTTCATGATACACAGCCCACTTGTGTAGTTTCCTCCATTCCCATGGCTTCCCTTACCATCTCTATACAGATTCTCCCAGATTTAATCTCCAGCCTATGCCACTCCTCTAAGCTCTAGATTCATATCCAGTGTATGTCCCATATGACCTCAAAGTTAGTATGTCCAAAATGGAACCCTTAATTCCAAAATTTCTGGGGATACTCCCTCACCAGTCTTTCGTTTTAGAAAATGGCATCGTCATCTGCAATTTCAAAAATTATTTCCCTCACCACTCAAATAAACAAGTTGGACTGATTTATCTCCAAGATTCATCTTGAACTTATTTCATCTTTCTCCATCTTTTTTGTACTTCTGGGCACTTTTTCATCAATTGGATCTCAGATAAAAGACCATCTTTCTTGAGTTCTGGGCTAAATAGTCTCTTTGAATCCTCATTCCCAAAGTTCTTGCTATCACATCTACTTTTTTTTTTTGTCATCATAACATCTAAAATCGTATGGTTTATTTATTTTTGTCTCCTCCATTGAGAATGTCATCCTAAGGAGAACTTTGGGCCTTGTCGGACTTATTCTTCAGTATATTCCTACCATCTAGAATGGTGCTTGGTACACAGGTGTTCAAAAGATACTTACTATGGAAGGAATGAGTCTCCTACTACTACCACCTTAGTCCAAGCCAATATGATCCTGTCTTTTGCCTGCACTATTTGAGTTGTAGGTCCCCAGCTTTAGTTTTCCCACTTCCTCATGTATCTTCTTTCAGTCCATCTCCATAAAGCCGTCAGTGTGATCTTCTAAAAGTGCATCTCAGGCTGTGGTCTCCCCAGCTGGAAGCTTTTTAGTGGCCTCCCCATGAATATGTGGCTCCTGCATAACCCTCCAACCTCATGTAACTTGCTCTCATCTACTCTGTGGACGCATGGGCTGCCTGCCATCTCCTAGAACATACCAGTCTCTCTCTCCCAACTCGGGGTCTTTGCACTTGCTAATCTTCTTTCTGGAACATTCCTCTCCAGTCTTTTCATGTCTGGTTCTTTCTTTTTGAAGCTTCATGTCACAGTTAAGGTGTCATCTTCTCAGAGAGGCCTCATCTGAGATGGGTTTTCTATCTTTCATGGACCCAGCACCAAGAAAAGTTCCTTTGCAGCACTAAGTACTATCTATAATTGTTTCATATTTTTGTTTATTATCTTTCTTTCCCATGTTGGCTTCCTGAGGAAGTGGCATTGTCTCCTTATTCTTTTTTTTTTTTTTAAAATTTTGTTTATTTATTTGACAGAGAGATAGAGAGCACAAGTAGGCAGAGAGGCAGGCAGAGGGAGAGGGAGAAGCAGGCTCCCCGCTGAGCAGGGAGCCGGACACGGGACTCGATCCCAGGACCCTGGGATTATGACTGAGCCTAAGGCAGCAGCTTAACCGACTGAGCCACCCAGGCGCCCTTGTCTCCTTATTCTTGAATATATTTTATGCCATCACATTACCTGGCAATCCACGATCAGTGAATATACATGTGATGACATTTATATTTCTTCTTTGGTGTTTGAAAGCACTTTGTCTTCAGAATTTTGTCTTCTGAGTACTTCAGGAAACTTGAATGCTAAGATTAGTAATGCCTTCTCTTCGATTTTCATTTTTAGTAAGTCCAAAGTAGAAGATGGTTTCTTTTTATTGTGTTTCTTCAGAGACAGCTCCAGGGGTCATAGAGGTGCCTCCAACACATACATGACTTACACAACACAGTGAATTTGTACTAACTGCCTTTTTATGCCTTCGGTCATCTAAGTCATGAGCAAGGTGGCATTGTTTTCTTTGTTACATAGGTATTAAGGAACACTTGCCCCTCATTGTCAGTTTAAAAGAAGCCAGACTACTGTAACCTCTTTTAAGTACATTGGATTGGAAAGATTTTTAAAAATTGGTTATCAGAGAAGTGAAGGTCAGATATTTTTGTCTGGCAACCCCAGACTTGAGAAAAGGACAAGACAGTTGTTGTTATCACTGTTGTCATAGAGTTTAATCCTACGATCATCATACTTCCATGCTGATAAGACAGTTTAGAGGAAGTACTTGGGGCAGTATATGTATATATATTTTAAGGCACTACAGAAAGCCATGTAACAAAATCCCCCACCCTCATGTTTTTCCACTTAAAACTTAAAGATATTTCCATTATTCTGAAAAGTACAACTTGAGGCATCCATATTCTCATCACCAGAATTTCAGAGGTATTAACATGTCATGATATTTGTTTCATATCATTTTTGTTCTTTTTCCTATGAATATGCATGCAGCTAAATCTTGGATACTGCCTATGATTTTTATTCTTTATCTCTCTAGGGTTGAATAGATATGTATGTCTATATTCAATCTGTGTGATACCAGAGAAGAAACAGTGCATTTGTAGGAAGTTAATAGTAATACATTTTAAAGGAAAAAGCTAGAAAGTTAAATTGTTAAACAGAAAATATTTAGTTTCTTTGAAGTATGTTTTGCTAGTTCAGTAGAGACTTGTATCAAAGGCTCAGGAAGGTTCATGGCCTATTTTGTTCCCCAAACTTAAGTTAAAAACAGATCACTAAATATTTAAGATAACAGGAAAAAAATCTACGGGGCAATAAGTGATCTTTCTTCTTCCTTTCTTCCTTTTTCCTTTTCTTTCACAATTCTGGGGTCATAAAATTTAATGGAACAAAACTCCATATATATTTTGACTAAAAGAACCAAACTTTTGAGGGAAGTCAAGCACTTGAGTGGAGGCCAATGCAGTAAACTCCTTTTTAATGTTTTCTCTTGATGAGAATAAAAAAAGTGGTCAGGAGGGAGACTGAGGAACCACTGCTGAGAGAGCAGACTGCTTGTGAATGGCCTCACCTTCACTTGAGTGGTATTGTTTTGTACTTTAATTGCTCGTATATGTATTCATAAATGTTAGTTACCCTGTGTATGTTTTAGATACATAGATCATCTACATAAATGACACAGTTTAGCTTATGTTTATTTAAAGTGTTTTTGAGATGAATCCTGTTGATGTTTATGGTTCTAGTATGTCGTTTTAATGGCTCTAGATAAAGCCACTATAGAATATGTCCTCGTTTGTTGTTTTTTTGTTTTTTTTTGGCCGGCCGGCCTGCCTGCCTGCCTGCCTGCCTGCCTGCCTTCCTGCCTTCCTTCTTTCAGAAGCAAATAAACTTGGGTCTGTGTGATTCCTGAGTAGTTATTTCTGAACACATGGTCAGCATTTTATGGTTTAAAAAAAAAGGCTCTGGATGCATTTCACTAAACTTAATCAAGGAGATGACATCTGAGAGAATGCAGTCTTGTTCCATATGGATCCTGATTGATTGGATGTTGGGCCTGTGGAGACCCTGAGATTAAATAGGGAGATAGATGTTTCCTCTGGGAGACTTGCCTTAGGGTGCGTCTTTAATCTGCTAAACCAGCCAGCCCTCACATCAGCTCTGGGTGAGGCTTGCTTCTGCCACAAGGTCCAGTTGAGCCTGTCCTACTTTCCTCACCCCTACAACTTGGCCCAGGTCAGAACCTGATCACAGCAGTTGGCCTGATTAGGAGTTCCCCTGTGCCATTTCATGACAAGTGTGGCCCCTTCTATCCTTTCTCAGTTAATTACCTGTGTGTGAATGGTGTCTAGAGCTTATGGGGGTGACCCTTGGGATCTGGTCTCCTGAGTCTTTAGCTGCCAGATGGAATTGTGCAGTTGAATTCAGAGAGTGGACTCAGAGCAGTAAATTGCATTTTTTCCCCCTCTGAAGACCATTTGCCAATATGTGAGGTTTTTTTTTTTTTTTTAACCTTTTCTTTATTTCCCTCTCCCTTCTTTAGTGTTTGGCCCTGTCCCAGCTATGGATTTATGGTAGTTCTGAGAGAGATTGTCCTGTCCAATGATCAGTACCTTCTCTGTTCTGCCAGCCACTTGAGAAGTGCTCTTCTTCAGGTCTCCTCACCCCCTGTCTGCAGAAGTGTGATCTGGGGCATTGTGATCTGACCATTGTAATCTGACCTCTCTTATGATCTGGGCCATTGCAGTGGTCACTTACCTGACCTCCCTAATTCCTGTTGTTTCCCCTGTAATCAGGAGTAATTACAAATCTCAGCTCTGCTCCTGCCTTGTCTCTGCCTTCGTGAGCCTTTGATGGCTCCCCCCTCTGCAGAGGAAGTGGCCCATCTCCCTAGCACAGCCTGTAGGATCTTCTCAGATGTCCTTGACCAGCTTGGCCAGTTTCATGTCTGCTCTTTTCCACCCCACGGGCCTCACCGCAGCTGCCGGTGACCATTCCCCAGACCTGCTGTGCACTGGCACGCCTCATGCCTTTAGCTGTGCCGCTGCCCCTGCACCAAATGCCCTTCTCTGCCTGTGGAAATCCCACTTGGTCTTTAGGATTTAACAGCCACTGTCGAGGGGATATTGCTGGGGTGGGGGGATTGGTAGGAGGTAGGTCCCTTCAACTTCTGGACGCATCTGGCACTAGAGTCAGGAGCCTGCTGAAGACTACGCTCTGGCCCTGTTCCATGGTGCTGCCACCTACAGACGCCCAGTACAAGGCTCCCAAGAGATGAAACAATGAGCTGTGTGAACTTGGAACCATCCTCAGACCTGTGCTTCGGCTTGTTCATTTTGAAAATAAGAGGGTTTGAATAGACATTCACATTTCTTCCAGCTCAGAGAGTTTCATGATATTTAATCTTTGGTACACTTTCTATACTTTCCCAATTCTCTATGATGAGAATATATTACTTTAAAAACTTGAGCTGGCAGGTCGAACTTCTTATGACTAAAAGCAGTCAAAAGTAAATGAGTCAAAGGAAAAAACATTAAGCCTACATACCATCGAGCACCTACAGGCAGGCCCATTTGACATTGAAGTTTTTAAGTGACTGATTTTACGATGCCAGGAGGTTTGCAGAATCTGGGGGCAAAGACGGGATGGCATTAGCCAAGTTGTGACAGGCTTGGGAAGCTGTGAAAGCCCGAGCACGTGGTCGGTATAAAATCAGTTAAGAAATTGGCAGGTATTTAATTGAGCACACCTATGTACTTGGCACTAGATGAGGGTGTTGGGATCAACTCTCTCACTTAATCCTCACAACCACTTGGAGGAATTGACATGGTTATTTCAACTTTATATGTGAGAAAGGAGGTCGGAGAAGTAAAGTTACTTACCCAGAGTCACTCAAGCACCTAATTTCCAAGTCATTCTTCAAGCATAGGCTCATCAGAATCCAAAGCCCATGTTCTTTTTTGTTAATACACCACATTGTCTGTTAGGCAGTGAAATAAGTGCATACGTTCAGCTGTGGACGAGAACAGGCGTTTGGAGTTATTGCTCCCAGGCAACCTGGGTCTTACACAAATAGCGCCCCTATCATTGACAGACAGTATTTGAATTTCATTCCGAATATCCAGCCCCCCCCTTTTTTTTTTGAAGTGAGAGAGAAAGATTTATGGTGGGGGAGAGAGGCAGAGGGAGAAAATATCAACCTGGGCATGGAGTGGTACATAGGGCTTGATCTCATGACCCTGAGATCATGACCTGAGCCGAAATCAGGCGTCAGACACAGTCAACTGAGCCACTCAGGTACCCCACAAATATCCCATCTTTCTTTTTTTATATATAAGATTTTTATTTATTTATTTGATAGAGATCACAAGTAGGCAGAGAAGCAGGCTCCCTGCCAAGCAGAGAGCCCAATGCGGGACTCGATCCCAGGACCCTGAGATCATGACCTGAGCTGAAGGCAGAGGCTTAACCCACTGAGCCACCCAGGAGCTGGATTAACCAGTCTTTTTAAAAGAAACACTCTACTGCTATTTCACAAGCTATTTTTTTTAATTTCCTTTTTAAAAAGATTTACTTACTTGAGAGAAAGAGCAAGCACAGGAGGGAGGCCCAGAGAGAGAAAGAGTCTTGAGCAGATTCCCCATTGAACATGGAGACTGACGTGGAGCTCAATCTCATGACCCTGAGATCATGACCTGAGCCAGATGCTTAACTAACTGCGTCACCCCATTGCCCCACAGGCGATTTTCAGTTAGTATCTCTTGTCCATCAGGATTATTAATTATATGCCACAGAAACAGTTTCTGATTTAAATAGAAAGGGAAGTTACTTAAAGCACGTGGAGTGGCTGACAGAATCTCTGGGCAGGCCTTGAAACCAGGCAACTAGGATCAGTGCCTAAGATCACACCATTGGACTTGTCAGGTGTTGAAAGCTGCCAGGGGCACCGTTCTTGCCACTTGACAGTTGTCCTGGACTCCAGCCACTGCTGCTGGAACCCTGATTGAGATGCTGCCACCAGTTGCCATGATAGTGTGCCTACATGCCTTACCTTTTCATTTTTCTAACTTCTAAGTCAAAGTCTGGGATTATCCAATTGGTAGAAAATAGGTCAGGAGCTCAGGCTGTAGTTGTGGTGGAGGCTGAGATGTGAGTATTGGACATTTTTATTTTTAGAATGTGTGTGTGTGGAGTGTTCTTCCTCCTAAAATAGACATTCTCCAAACATAGGAAGATAATACAAATATACAGTAGTCAAAGAGAATGACAGACACTGCAGCATCCAATCGTGCTCCGCTTATACTTTGTGTTCTAGGGTGAGCTTTCTCATTTTGAAAATAAGGAAAGTGAGATGGAATTTTCCATTCCCTTGGGCTAGAAACTTTGGCATTTTCTCTCATTTATCATCTGGAATTAATTATCACCAAATTCTACTGATGCTTATAAATCAGGGTCAGATCTGCCACTTCCTTAATGTTCCTGGAGCCATAACCCCAGTCTGGGTCTTCAAGACCTTGAGGTTGGATTGTCTCAATCATCTCTCTTGCTGGTCTCCCCAACACCAGTTTCTCTTAGATCCATTCTTCAAGTCATTGCCAGAATACTCTTCTACAAGTGTTGTTTTCATCATGCCTCTTCTTTGCTTAAAATTATTCTGGTTAGTTGTTATGGTTAATTGTTATCATTGGCTGATTCAGGAGTTAGGCCTCTTTATTAAATGACATGCCAATTTGGATTGTAATGATTTGGATCTCTTTAATGGTTGATGACAGTATCAAGGATGCGGTTTACTCTTGCTTATGCTGTCTCCTGTCCAGAATGTCATCCCTGTTCTTTCAAATGTCAAAATTTTGCCTTTTCTTGAGTATAGTTTCTTCTTTTCCATGAGGTTCCCACAGCATTCCCGACTTCCTTCTTGAACTGTCTTTGATACTTAAATATTTAAGATTTATACTTCATAGTTTATTATTTAGTGGTATTTTCTAATTTCATAAAGTGTTTTAATTATCATATTCTTCTATTCTTTCCACCAAGTCCCTAAGGAAAGAACCAGGACGTTTATTTATCCTATTCTTGTATTAAGCCCATAAGAGGTTCTTGATTGATGATGAATTGAGTGAGAAATTTATAACCTTGGATGTAGATTTCTAGTTAGTGTCAAATGTTTTAATGACATTGGAAGAAAGGAACCTAATTTAATGATTTTGTTTCAGTCACTACTTGGGCTTCTGGGCTTTATCCTCTATACAGAATTTAATACTAAGTACATTGAAAATAGTCCTATATACATCACCTGAACCACAGTTATTCATATCTGATATTGAACATGTGCATATAATTTTCAGTATTCCTACTCTTTGGAAGTCAGTGTAAGAAATAAGGAGGAAGCACAGCAGTTTTCAGGGTATTTTAGGTAATAGACATACATGTAGTACACACAGGAATTGACAGGTTATTTTTCCTAAGATTTCTCCTTATGTCTGTTACAGGATTTCCTACTTTATGTATTTCTTTGGGGTATCTGCACATTAAGATTGTTACTATGCATAGGTGTGTCATCTTTGCCAGAAGCATCTGACATAATTAAATGTATTCAGCCTTTGTGCTAAGTACCTTCCTGCAAACCAGAACTTGTAGGGCTATGCCTCCCTCTAAACCTTTGTTAGTGATATTATTTTAATATTTATTTTTAAAGTTAAAATTCTAAGAATAGGTGATTTGTATAATTTTGTGCTGACTATCATTAATTTTGTGTTCCGATAGGAGGAGATAATAATGACTTTTTTGATGGCAGGCATTTTGATTTGAAGCGTAGTTGGTTGATTTGTGCACTCATAGAAAATGATGTAAGCTTACGACTTCCTGTTGCAACTTGAACAATGTTAAAGCAAAAATTTCAGCCTATATTATTCTTGTTACATAGGAATCCCTTTTAGAAGTCAAAAGGTCCTTGTTTTTCAGAGGAGACCTGATTTTTAGAATGTTAACAGCCATTCATATTTGTTTTCCTTGAATTTGTGGTTGTTAATAGTTCATATTGATCTGTAGGAGTTGTTTGGGTATTAAAAGCATTAACTCTGTCTTTAACATGTTTGAGTTTAAGATTATTTTGCTAGATAATAGTTTTATATTTTTATGGATTCCAATCTCTTTTAAAGTTCCATTATGATTTCTCCCAATCATACTTTTTTATCTTAAGATAAAATAGCTTTGAAATTTTTTAAGAAATGTATTTATTTTCAAGAGGAAGAGCAAGCAAGTGCATGCAGGGATGGAAGGGGAAGGGGCAGAGGAGAGGGAGAGAGAATCACAACCAGACTCCCCACTGAGCACAGGGCTCCATGAAGGGCTCAATCTCACAACCCGGAGCCAAAATCAAGGGTTGGATGCGTAACTGAGCCACGCAGGTGCCCTTGAATTTTTTTTTAATAACCTAGAAGTTCTTTGGTGTAGGGTGAGGAAGTCATTAATTTTTCACACACCTATAGTGTTTAGCCAGTTCTCTCTTAGTTTATATTTAGGTCTGGCCAGATATTTTCTAGTTCGCTTTTCCACGTGAGGCTTTTCCAAAATGTCATCCTATTATTAAATGTCAGCCTACTTCTTCATTTGTGCAGGTCACTAATCCTACTCAGTATCACATCCTGTGCAGGCCTGGTTGTCAGGCTCACTGTTACTTTGTCCACATTGGCTGTGAGTCTAAGGCATAGAATGAGTCTTGGGGGATCACTTGATAGGGTGCTTTTTCCAAATCTTTGTTCACCTTCTAAACAGCTTTAGAATGTTAAGACCTGTTTCCTCAGTGTGGCAAGAGATTTAAAAAGGAAAAGAAACAAAGGCCTTGCCAATTTTATTTCTTTTATCTTTTTGTGGCTGACCTTCAATATCTATCTTAGAAGAAAACTGACTGCTAATTCAGAACACATTCGTGAGGGAGGAAAGGACCTTTAAAAGTGGAACTATGCATGTTCCTGAAATACAAACGACGTTTTTGAGGATACTATTTTTGAATCTCCTTTTTTTCCCCCTGGTTTTTTAAAAATTACTTTTTGACCTTTTCCATGTTTTCCTTTTTAAGTTTCTTTTGTCTTGGTTCTCCGTGCTGCCTTTCCCTTGCTGTCCATTTTCCTTCCCTGACCTCTGGTCCTCTTGCCTGGTGTTCCTGTTTTTCACTCATTTTCCTGCTGTCATCTTACTGTTCATTATGGGATGATCTCAGGACATCCAGATGAATGGAAAAAATGTGTTTGGAAGCCTCACTGTAACACAATTACCTATTTGGTAATTATGTTCAGATAGAAAGATAAGATTGTTCAGCTGTAGCACTGAGGGGGAAAATATCCCATAGATTTACTCACTGAAAAAGCCCAAATCATAAGAAAATATATTTCAGTCTTCACATATATATAAGGACTACAACAACATTCATTTGAGACTATATTTTGTGGAAATACAAAATTTCCATGAAATAGTAAAATTTCCTTGCTTTATACCAATTTAAAAAGCGATTATCATTTCTTTAGTCATAAATGAGAATGGAGAATGTGGGGTTGAAATTGTGGCCGGAAAGTCTGACTTGCTCCGTTCGCTGTGTAAGACCTTCATTCTCTTCTGGTTCTGAGAAGAAAACCTGCATGCAGCTCCTTCCACCCTTTTCTGTGTCCTTCTGTTCTCACCTGGTGGTCTCTCCTGTGGCTCTGAAAGTCTAGGAAACACACTGATGGAGGGGCGCGAAGTCCTGCTGGGGAGCTGGAAGGCCAGACTGCCATCCACACCTCTCTCGTGACTGTTCCCAGCCTCCCCAGAGCTGGAGCTTAGGTTCAGGGTTGAGCGTCCTGGTCTAGGCTGCTGTGGTTGGCATCCGAGAGTGTCTTTTGCCCAACCAGTGCCAGTTCATCCGCAGAATTTTATCAACTTTTTCTTGTGTGGCAGTATGTTTGTTAAAAGAGGGGAGATTAGGGCGCCTGGGTGGCTCAGCGGGTTAAAGCCTCTGCCTTCGGCTCAGGTCAGGGTCCTGGGATCGAGGCCTACGTCGGGGGGGGGGGGTCTCTGCTCAGCAGGGAGCCTGCTTCCTCCTCTCTCTCTGCCTGCCTCTCTGCCTACTTGTGATCTGATCTCTCTCTCTCTGTCAAATAAATAAATAAAATCTTAAAAAAAAAGGGGGAGATTACTTCAGAAAATATGGTTTTTATAAACACGCTTTTTAGAAACATTTCGTAATGGACAATATGTTGTTTTTACTTCATGTCATTTTCTTATAATAATAAATTATGCCATAGCCTATTTCTAGAAGCTTTCTAGCAGTGTTTCTCTAGGAAATCCAAATCCTTGAACACTTCACAAATAGTTTTCTTTCCTGTAGTGTATAAAAATAAAAAGGTGTTTTGTAAGTTTTTTTCTAGCTTTCTCAATTTCATAATGTTTGGGTTATTTGGGAAAGAACGGTAAATTGAGTGCAAATTGGGTATCCTAAATTATAGGATAAAATGGGATTTGTCTATAAAAACAGTTGTAATCTGCCTTATTGGGTGAGTTAGGGCCTTTGCCAAGTGACCTTTATGTTCTTGTTTTGGAATGTTGTTTAAATATCTTATCTCCTCTTTTAATGCATTTTGAATGTATTTTTCTGGTCTCTTCCCCTAACTTAAAATAAGTTTCGTGTTTTATGGATTTTTTTGTTGTCTTCATAATATTTAGAACGGTGTCTTACACACTGCAAATGCTCATAAACTATCTGTGACTTGACTTGATTCTTTATCAGAGATGGATTAAGGATTCTAAGAATCCAGGTGATGTCCATGCCATGTTGAGTGTACTGTGCAGGGACTACAGACTTAGTGCTGACACAGCAGTGCTCTTTTCCAGAAATGTGATCTCCCTTGCTCGATGTGGTAAATATTTTATTCATCCCATGTTCTTCTTTTCACTGGGAGGCAGGCAATGTTGATTTCCTAGACTCTTCATTTGTGTCTAATTATAGTCATGCTTCCACCCACACAATGTTGCTGAATTGACAGTGGACAAAGGAAACCTTCAAGGAGTAGTTCTAAGAAAGGAACTGTATGGTCTTGCTTATTTTTCAGTTGCCAAGAATAACACAGGAATCACACTAAGGGGGAAAACATCACAAGAGCACCTCAGAATATTTCTTAAGGATCAAAGGCACAATCTGATAATACAACAGTCCTCTTCCCTTTGGGCAGGTTTCCTTCAGCCTTGTGAGCAGTTTAGAAAAGCTTATTTGTAGAGAAGTTATAAAAAAAATAAATCCTCCATGGTTTGCAGAATACATTGAGCTTTAAAAATGTTCATACCCTTTGGCCCAGAAACATCCCTCCTAGGAATTATTATCAGGAAATAATGAAACACATGGATAAATATTTAGGTACAAAAGTATTCTCATCATTGTTTATAATTGTGATAAGTTGTTGGGGGGGGACCTCATGTGTCCAACAATAGGTAATTGATTAAATATATTATAACCTCTTAATTCTGTAGAACACTGTGTAGCCCTAAAAAGTCATTGTATATGAAAAAAAGTATGTATATGAAAAAAAGGATGGAGGTAACATCCAGGATTGGAACAGACCTAGAGTCTCTTGGGCTCTATATCATACTGTGTGGGAATCGAGGACGAGTTGTAGGGGCAGCTGATGGTTAATGGGGATTTGGATCATCACAGGAAGTGCCCTCACTGTGGTGGGGTTTGAGAGCAGGGGCAAAAAGTGACCTCAAACTAATTGAAGTGACAGACTTTTTCTTAGCTTTTACACTTAGTATAGTTTCATTTTTCCAGTAGTCATGATAAAAATAAATGCTAGCAAAAATATTGTATTGTAAAGGAAATAGTGCTTAGGGTTTTAAAAGCAATTTGAAAAAGGATGTGGCTCTTTAGAATTTGCTTTTTATGTGCGTTCACTGCTTTTGTCTTTTTAAATCACTTTTCATTAGAAACATTTCTTCTTAAGCCTAGCATGAGTGCTTTCTTTACTCATGTTTGTGATTCCTGTGTTCAGCAATGGCCTGAGTTCATGAACATTTTCTAAGCATTAACATTAGTTAGCTCATATGTGTTCCATATTTTTACTAAAGATGGACATATTAGCATTAAAACTTCAAGAAATCCTGTATCAGATAAGCCTCCTAGGACATTGTGTTAAATCTCTATTTTGAGACCTAATTAATTATGTATGTTGAAAGCATTTTTCTAAACAGGCATTTGGATTCTGAAATCAATCATCATTCAAGTGTGTGAAAATAGCCAAAATTATATCTTGACTGATCACCTGGGCATTATATTTCTGTAAGTTATTAAATCCCTACACTTGCTTCTTATTTGTACATGTACAAGTTTCTTTAGGGGAACAGTCATATTTGCTCAGTTTGTTCCTGCTGATCCTGGATACTGAAATATGTTGCCACAATTCACTACAAAAGAGGAAAAGGAAAACCCAGACAGCATTTTCCATTGCTTTTTTAAAGACACGTTTCTTTAAATTTTTATTTACTGCTTTCTCAGGGCAAAATCGAAAGGCCAAGAATTTACATGAATTGCTGGTATCTTTTTGGTTTCAAGTGCTCACAGAGCTTAGGCAGACTTAAGTGTTAGGAGTCTGAATGAGGAGTAGTGGAGTGGCCGGTCATGTCAGCTGTGCATCATGCAATGCTAGGGGGCGCTCTTTACAAAGATTTTACAATGTGCTCCAAGTACAAGGCCATATGTAGTGGCACTGGAGCGTCTTTGCCCTGTCTTTCCTTCTGGCTAGTCCCTCGGAGGAGCAGGAGCAGGGGTAGTAGATGGAATCAGATAGGTGCTACATAATCAGATCTCATGCAAGTCTCTCTAAAAGCCATCTTTGAATATATAAGAATATATATGAATATAGAATAATATGAATATATAAGAGCAGAAGATAAATCCGATTTTTTAGTATAGGGATTAATAAAGTCTCTACTATATAAAAAGGTAAGCAGAAGTTCTAAGTTCTGAGTCTTCCCCTTTCCAATATCTATTTGAATGGAAATATTTGGAAAAGGAGCAAGAAGAAAGCATTAGCATTGGTGCTAAAATAATCTTTCTAGGAAAAGTACTCTGATTTGATGTAATCATTTTGACCCGAGAAACCAGGAGTTTCAGTGGCTTTAAAGTAGTTCTTTTTTCGGTGATGATCATGAGCCCCAGTAAATAAAATTGACTGTGTATTATTACATTTGTGGTTATGTTAGGTTTGCTCTATGGTGTTAGAATGAGCGACACCTCATTTGGGGAAAAAATATAATGGATAGTCACGACTGTTTGCCATGCTTTATTATATAGGATTCAACTTAGAACTAGTACTTTCACAGGAAAGAAAATTGTGCCAAATATTCCAAAATATGTTCCTACCCTTAAGGGCTGAAAACAGTAAGTCATTATTGGTGGAAAGTAAGTTATGTTATTAATTTACATATTATTTTGTATTTTGCCAGACAACTTTCCCCCACCATTTTTTGGGGGATGGTGACTTGGTTTGCATTTAGCTCACTTACTATTCTAACAGATTTATATATGAAAAAATTAAATGGAGAACACTGGAAGTTTTATTTGTGTTGCTTCAATTCTAGATTTTTTTTCATTCTGACAGGACTTGATATCTTTCTTTTTTTGATGAATGAACACCAAAAACAGAAAAGGGAAATAAGGAAACTGATTTTGAATCAGTAAATTTCTCACAATTGATTTTTTTTAACATATGCCAATAAATTATATGAGGTACAAATAGGATATGATGTAACGTAAAGTAAAAGCCAGAACTTACGTAGCTAAATGAAAACAGTCTTTCAGAAGTACTATAATTATCTTAAGAAACAGGTTACTATTATTCAAGTTTGGGGTCTTTCACCTCCTCATTTTTACTTTTTTTTTCTGATCAGCTTTACTTTCATCAATTTTAAGTTTTGGGATTCTGATATTTTGTTGAACAAAGGGCCGGCTTTATAAGCAGAGCTTATAAAGAAAAAGTTTGAAAACCGTTTGTGTCCATTGTACAATTCTGAAAGCCTCTTTGCATTGAGAAGTTCCTTTTCTGAATAAAAGTTTATGTACACTTATTAGGAAAACTGCAAACAATATAGAAATAAATAAAAACAAAAGTGAAATTCCATAGAGGTTTCGCTTCCTTAGTAGCTACTTGCTGTCGAGTTCAGTGTCCGTCCTTGGGTATCCTGTTTATCAGCTCACAGGCAGCTGTTGGCTTGGGGGTTGGGAGGAAAGGCACGTGAGCAGAGGGCTGCATCGGTTCACTAGCCAGGTCGGAGGGCACCCCTACCTATTTCTACACAGGTCTCTTCCTCTATACAGAGCAGCGGGACAACAAGGGATCTTCTCAAACAGCCTGACTTTTAGAAGGTGGAGTTAGAGTAAATGCTCAAAAGTGCATGAACTGAATTGTACATTTAGCTTCCTTAGAATTTTCCTTTGACTTGTGTTTCTTCCACAAGACTATATCAAATAGACTTGCATGTAGTTCCTTCCTAGTTTTTAAATCAAGAATTTGTCTAGAGGGGCGCCTGGGTGGCTCAGTGGGTTAAAGCCTCTGCTTTCGGCTCAGGTCATGATCTCAGGGTCCTGGGATCGAGGCCCGCATCAGGCTCCCTGCTCAGCAGGGAGCCTGCTTCCCCCTCTCTCTCTCTCTGCCTGCCTCTCTGCCTCCTTGTGATCTCTCTCCCTCCATGAAATAAATAAATAAATCTTAAAAAAAAAAAAAAGAATTTGTCTAGATTAATATTCGGGGGAAACTTGATAGGTAATACATTTTAAGACTGTGCTCTTGCATTAAATCTGTCCGTGATTTGCCTCTCTGTATCACTGGTTTTCAGACCGTGGTCCCCAGATCAGTAAAGTCAGTGGCATCTGAGAACTTGTGAGGCAAGTTGTCAGGCCCCACCACAGCCCCTGTGTACGGGAAAGTCTGGAGGGGAGGCACGGCAATCCGTGCCACAGTAAGTCCATCCTGGTGACCCTGGTGTAGGACGAAGTGTGAGGACCGCCGCTCCATGTAAAGCAAGGATTTGAAATTTTTTAAGCTTGGTATTTCTCCCCTTTCATTCTCCACTAACTTTTTACCCCAAGTTAAAAGCAGTGGTGTTACTGAGGTGCAGTGTCGTTTATCCTAAGTGCTGTGCTTTTTTCTGTGTGTTTTTCTATCTTGAACGTCATTCACTACGGTTGTTCACATAATACATCTCTAGTTATCCTTTCAAATTTTGTTCCAGTGTAATTTATTGGAAAACCTCCCCTTCGCCAGAGTTCTAGTTGGCCTTGACTATTTTTGCTTTGGGGAGCCCTGGGAATACCTTGTTCATAACCCCTCACGTTTGACGGCAGTGGTTTATTGACACGTCGTTTTCTTTTCCGTGGTATCAGGAACTCCTTGAGCGTCTTACGGTTCCTTTTGTCCCTGCCGCTGAGTGGAATTTATGGCCCATGCAGATGCTCAGTCAATATATATATTTTTAGTCAATATTTATTATGTGAAGGATGATGTGAAAACTAACAAAATAGTAATTTTCCAAGATCGAGTATTATGGAAAGGCAAACTAGTGTTATCAGAAAGCTAAAGTGGGTGAAGGTGAGCCCCCCCAGCTGTCAGACTGCTCACATACTTCCTCCAGCACTGCTTCCTCAATCGTAAAAGAGGCCCAATTCCTACCTCACAGGCTCTTACAGAGTTCCTGACACATAGTAGCTCTGAAAAATGATCACTAATTTTAAAATTCGTACTTTGTACGTTTTCATGGTCTTAGGACTTTTATTATCCCACGTTGAAGTCGTACTATACATTTTTTTAACTTTTTTTAAAAGACTTATTTATTGATTTGAGAGAGAGTGTGCGTGCACAAGTGGGAGGGGCTGAGGGGGAGAGAATCTCAAGCAGGCTCCAGCAGATGCCACGCTGAGCACAAAGCCTGACGCAGGGCTTAACCTCTCGACCCTGAGATCATGACCAGAGCTGAAATCAAGAGTCAGATGCACCTATTTTTTTAGTTTTAAATTTATTTTACTCATTAGAACCAAAAAGCAGGTAGACTTGATTGGATTAAACTACTGAATATTTTGAGGAGGGGAAGGTAAAAGAAGATTATGTAGTGGTGGCAAAAAATTTTAATCAGTGTATACTTTCGATATGAAAAAGGCTCTCATGGTAGATTTGTATAGTTATAATTAGGTTTTTTGTTGTTTTTTACAAACAAGTTCATTTTTTGAGTTGCACTTCTCGGACTATTGCAAAAATTATTGACTCTGCTGTGATTCCCAGGAATGTGTGAAGCATTTCTTTTTATATACACCTTACAAACATTATGTACGTTCTTACAAGTCTTTGATGCTTATTTAGGCCCCACACAGATGTATGTCCTTTGTAAAGGGGTCAAGGATCAAACAGTTCTACCCCCTCATATATTGAGAGAATTGAATATTTATGTTTTAGGAGAAAAGAATAGAGACTTTCCATGGAATCATTTGCATCAACTGATGAACACATACGGCCAGCCTAGCACGCTTGTGTTACATCTTGTTTGTAAGAGATCTGGTCCCTAAAAAAATAGCAGGCAAGTTGTGCCACTGTTGGCTCACTGTTAGGAGTTGGGGGTGTGGCAGCTTAGCTGCTTAGAGTGGAGGCTGAAAATTCAGCTCGCCCACTATTTTTTTTATTTTTTAAAGATTTTATTTATTTGACAGAGAGATCACAAGTAGGCAGAGAGGCAAGCAGAGAGAGAGGAGGAAGCAGGCTCCCTGCTGAGCAGAGAGCCCGATGCGGAGCTCGATCCCAGGACCCTGAGATCATGACCTGAGCCGAAGGCAGAGGCTTTAACCCACTGAGCCACCCAGGCACCCGAGTTCCCTGGACTTCTTGAGATGAAATGCAGAATTAGGTATATTATGTGCATTACTATATGTATTAATATATATACATATACATATAGGTTCTCCCCCTCCTTGAGGAAAAGGCCAAGGGGTTTCAAAGGGACTATGGCCTAAAATCAGAACCAGTGAATAAAATGTGGTGGCTTTAACATTTCTGTATGTGGAGTTGGGAGAGGTACCTCTATGGCTGGGTGTGAGGACTTATCTTGAGATTGCTATTAAATGACAGCTCACTTAAAATGGATTTTTGTATTTATTCAAGGCAGTGAGGTGTGGGGGTGATGGAAATTGTGGGGAGATGTATGCTAAAGCTTCTCCGAACCCTTTCTTTTGTACTGTCTCTTCTTAGAGTTTTTTAAATTCTATGTGAACTGTATAGATTATGGTTATTATGTGTTATCTTCATGAGTTGACTCAGCATGGGACTTTCTTTTTTTAACATTTGCTTTAGAAAGGTCAAGTGTGATTGTTTTGGGGCTCTTAGAAATACCTTTGTATGACGGGAGTTTTTGTTTTTTGAATATTTACATGGAAAATTACATGAGAGCAGAAAATGAATAAAAATGTTTACCATCCACAGTTCTCATTTTTTAAATCAAATGTTATAATTAGATAAGCTTAGTGACTCTTGACGAGTATTAGCAAACACTGGCCATCATGTGCTTGAACAGAGGTACAACCTAACTTACTAGATGTATGCACAGTCATTAGAAAGCCGTGTTTTCTATCTGGTGCTAACTTGAGGTAGACATCTTGCATTTTACTTCCTGAAGTGTTTTGCAAAAACCAGATCTTATTTTACCAATGAGGATGGTGACCACTATGGCATTAGGAAATAGCAGAAGTATGGGACATTCTTTTATAACCATTTTATAGATAAAGATACATGGGTAAAGGACCTAAGGCAACAAGCATCTACTTAACTCCCATGCTTACCCAACTAGTGAGAGGTAGAGCTGAGATTTGAACCCCCAAAATCTGAGTCTTAAGCTTGTGCTCCTAATCATTCCAGTATATGATTTTCCTAAAGGGAGGTTCTTTTTTTTCTGTAGGGCTTTACTTTTGAAGGTTTGAAACAATAAGTATAGAGTAATTCTTGCTTTTGTGATTATCATCAAGACCTGCACAAACTATATATAATTTAGACCCATTTAACCTGTATAGATAGTCTATTTTTTTGAACAAAGCAAGTTCATTTCTCATGATTCATAATCTTCTTGATATAGAAATATTGTTTAGTACATCTTATCTGGCTATACTCCTTTGCTTTGCTTTGCCCATAGGGGAAGTGCTCGGGACATTTTCCAGCAATATCCTACCGTATTCAAAGCAACAACCAGGTGTTTTAGGAAGGATCTTAAACGTGCTGCTAGAAAAGACACTAAGCTGCAGTGTATCTCAGTGGGATAATTTACTGTGTGAAATTAGAATTGCAAAGAAAATTAAGATAATGAGTTCTGTTGATTTCCTGGGAGACTTCAGGTAAAATATGTTGTTAGTGTGATAGTCACCATCTGGTTGAGTTTAGAATTAGGCTTCTTCGTCTGAGTCTGGTGTCTGGGGTGCCTGGGTAATACCAGCTCTCTGGGTTGCACCTGATGGAGTCTAGAAGCCTGTGCTTCTGTCGGAATTACTCAGTTCATCACTCCCAGCCACATCTGAGTTACATCCTTGGGGGCCTGGATTTTTCATCCATGACCACATGGGGCACTTGCTCTGAGCCTTCGAGAACCATCCCATGGCATCCCTGCCTCCAGCTTCAGCTGCTGGATGGTAACTTAATGTTGTGATGCTACATTGCTTTCTTGAACGACTAAGCTTGTCTTGCACTAAAGGTTCATGCCTATAGCCCCGGATTGCCTTGCAGACCCCACCTTCCTGTAAGGTCCCTTCTCAAGGAACTCCTATTGAATTCAGCTCCCTGTTCATGAATCTTATTAATGGCCTTTCCATTGGATCAGGGAGAGGACTAAGAGGTAAAACTTCAGGGTGGAGAACTCAAGAAGATAAATCCAATTAACACTTTTTGGCAGACCTGTGTTGCTGACCCCTATGGTTCTCTGCTGTTACTGTCTATGGCCATAGCTTCCTTAACTCAGAAACTTAGAAGGAGCTGTAACATACTGCTTCTGCATGGATGACTTGTTTTAATTACAAATTACATATCAACAGCATGAATGGGATGGATAAGTAGAAAGTAAGAATTTTCTAGAAGGTCTCATGAAGAGAATGGTTAAAATGGGTGGCTTTATTTGTGTACAGTTTTCTTTTTGGAAACTTTCATTTTATGGCTTTTCAACTGACTATTGGGGATGATAAAAACAAAATGAAGTGCTCAAACTAATAATCACCATTGGGGGAAGAAATCTGATGGGGGGGGTGTCATTATGTCTATTGTTTCTAGATTTGAGGTGATAGGTAATTCTTTGTCATATTTAATATTTAATTTTCACATGGGCTCCTTCTTTAATTATTCATTCATTCCCTACTTGTGCCAGGCTAAGCTCTTTACATATCTTTACACATGTGGTCCTCAATCCTCACAACAATTTTGCAAGGTATTAGTCATTCATTTGTTTGAGCAACAAATATTTTTGTGTTAAATGGTTGTTATGACTCTGGCTGGACCTGGGTGGTAAGAAAGAACGGTGAAGAAGCAGTTGGAGTTCCGTGCCCTTGAGGTGTTTTTCATTGTTGGTTGGGAAAGACAGACAATAAATAGGTCGTTAGAGTGCCTTGTTATGTTCTTAATACACTCTTCAGGGGAGTATAGATTTTTAAAAAGTTTTCAAAGAGCAATGGTCACACTTTTGACCTCTTCATTCCATCTGAGAATCTTTCCTATAGAAAGAAATACCTAGACACAATTGAAAAGATAATCAGCAAGGATGGTAATTTCAGCATTGTTTTAGTAGCAAAATGTTGAAGTTCATTGGCAGGAGAACGGTTAAATCATTGTTATATACACACACTGGAATGTTGTACAGCATTAAGGTGAATGAAGTAAATCTGAATGTGTTGACAACTGTCTGGGATATATTGTTAGGTGACAAAGCAATGTTTTGGAAAAGTCTGTATTGTAGGAACATCGTACCTAAAATAACAATCATGAAGAAAAGGGAACAAATTTATGCAAGAGTCACACCAGATTTTTAGCTCTGATCTCCTTTAGACAGAAGGCGTGTGTGTGGAAGGAACAACTTCTGTGTATTACTATGTTATTTCAATTTGACAAAATAAAAACGAGTCCTTTTCAGGTATTTTACATAGCAAATAAATTGTTAAATAAGGCGATGGTACTAGGGCAGAGTTAGGTCCTATGGGGACACACAGGACCCAGACTGGATTGGGAGATGTCCGAGAAGGATCTGGTGGAGGGAATGGCCTGTCTGAGTTCAGGGTGTACGTGGTCAGCCACAGAAAGGGACACAGAGGGAATGAGAGCGTCCTGCTCAGGAATATCCCAGTAGGCAACCTTGGAGCTGGCCACCTCCATGCTTTATTTAAAAGTTGTCCTGGGTTCTTCTTCACTTTGCCATCACAGCACATCAGCCATTATGCCTAAATACTTCTCACATTTCCACTTCTCCTCTGTCTCTACTGCTGCTGGCTTAGACTTCTCATGTCTCATCTGGATGATTAAGAAAAGTCTCCTGGCCCCTTGTCTATCCCCCATGTCCTCCTACCCCCATCTGTCCTTCACTGGGACGAGTGATCTAAAAATACAGTTTTGACCTGGATGTCTTTCTTTTTAAACTTGGCCAGTGATCCTTCATAGATTCTGGGATCTAATCCCCCTTCTAAAAAGCAAGCGTACGAGAGCCCTGCTTACCTCTTCCACCTTCCTCCCACAGTAACTGTTATTTAGGTTATCTGGAAATATTTTTATTTCTTTACAATTGCTGCTGCTTATTAAGCAAGGGGTAGATGTAGGTCAAGAAAAATATCCATAATGTGGATTTAGTAGTTGGTTGTTAGCCAATTAACTTGCAGATGTTCTGATTAGTTACCCCTTTGTGAGGGTTCATGTCTCTAATTTCATATTATGTTGAGGTAACAATTTAGAAATTAATACATTTTAGGGAAAATGGTCTTTTTACTGTCCTTGGGGATATTTTCTTTCTTAAATATTCTTGAATACATGTTTCTCATGTCTGGAGAATCTGGCATTAACTTGTGTACTTGTCTATTCCAAATCCGGATATGCTCCACCTTTACAGAATACACACTGTTCTAAAAACACGACATTGACTAAACAGTCTTATTTGCTTTGGCTAAACTTAGAGTTAATGAACGGACTTGATGTACAATCAGATAGACACAAAATTGAGAGATGGTCCTGAGTCACTTTAAGACATGCTATGTATTATTCTTCCTTCCTTCTCACTTTCATTATTTTTCTATTACTGAATGTCAATAAGTAATAGTTTTAAATAAATAATAGGCGTTGGTTTCATCTTGTTGATTTTTTAGAAATATTTGTACTTTATAGACACATTTAATGTAGGACTAAAGTGATATACTATCTTCTGGCTCCCTCTGGTGGACAATTGTACAAAAACTCAAACTGCAGTTTTTGGGTGGCAGTGGGTTGTGTGAATAGCTCTGATTGTTGGTGGGAAAAGGAACACAAGAACCATTCTTATTTTTAGATACATCATAGTTATTATATATAATGTCCCCAAGAATAAAATACATTTCTATTAAAGTATAAAGTGGCAGTGGTAAAATACATAGTACTAATGTTATTGCTATTTTTTTCTTACTAATGTCAATACTAGATTGTATGAAATAGAATCAGAAACAGATTTTATCCCACAGCTTGAAAAACAGTGCATATCAGGATAAAGCTGATGTTGAAACTTAACAGAATCAGAAATTTAATTCACGAGTCTAAACACTACTCCGTGGATTATTCCGGAATCTTCCAAAAACTGTCTCAGTAACACATAATTTTGGAATTTTAGCAAATGGTTATTTTTACTTTGAATCAGTTTATTTTGGTAAACTTATTATTTATTCATTCATGATCTAAATTTACAGACTCACTGAAGATAGTCTTTTTTTATTAGGGGGAATTAATTGTTGCCTAGTTTTATCTAGGTGGTTGTGTCTTGCTTTCACACCAAATGTTCAACAAGGTAAAACCAGAAGGAAATTGAATAGTCTTTCAATTAAATTTTATTTATTTTATATTAGATAATTTTATGTAATAAAAATGTACATTTATTGAGCTAAGCATTTGATGGGCATTATCTCATTTAATTTTTTCAGTAACTCTATGAGGCTGGTAGTTAGTTTTTGTTATCCACATTTTATAGAGGCTAGTAAAGGTGAACTTAGCTGAAATCTGAAGAGCCAAGGCTCAACCAGACATTCTTGCTCCAGAGTCATATGTTTATAACTACAGCAGTGTAATATCTCCTGAAGTAGGCAAGAGATAGGTATGCGTGTGGCTAACTGTGACTGCGACTTCTGTGGAGTGCTTCACACCTCGGTATTAGGTTTCCACGTTTGAACTGAGAAATTAGATTACCTCAGCTCAGATTTTTGCCTTTTTTTCCCCTCATTCTGAATAATCCTTATAGAAGAATGTCTTTAAGTTCTGTTTAGTTTTGAGAATTAGGACAAATCATACCTGTTACGGTAGAAACAGGTTTCATGAGAAGAGTACATTTTAGCTCTTTGGGTTCCTCACTAAGTCTTTGAGAGAGATGATCTTAGTTGTGAAAGTGGGAAGGAAAGGTAAAATCACTAGGTTCTAAAGTTAAAATTATATCAGGTTGCAGGTACCGAAATCTTCATAAGGAATCTTTAAAATACATACAGATAATCAAGGGTTTAGGAAACTTTTTTTCTGCAAATACTCAGAATTACAATAAGGTAATTTTCTTAAAGTTGGCAATTATAAAGAATAGCTATCATTTAAATATTTTTCATGCATTATCTTTTTAATTCCTGTAATTAATGATTACGAACAAGCTAACTGTGATTATAGGCAGTATCCAGGTGAGAAAACCAAAGCCCAGGGAACTGAAGTAGTTTCCTTGAGGTTGGATGGCTAAAGACAGGCAAAGCCAGGATTTGAACTGTGGTCTGGCTTTCAAGAGCCCACATTCTAAACCACTTAGCTATTCAGCAGTGCTGCCAACGGGACTCTCTGTGATGATGGAAATGTTTGAGGTCTGGGTAGCGCAATACAGTAGCCATGTATGGCCACTGAGCAGTTGAAATGTGGCTACTACAACTAAGAAACTTAATTTTTTGTTTTGTAAATTTTAATTTAAATTTAGATAGCCTTGTGTGGCCAGTGGCTACTGTTTTGGACAGCACAGCTTTACCAGACCTTTCTGATTCTCTAGAAGTGGAGGTACAAGACCTTTAGTATTACCCTAACTCCTTGCTTTAATGATAGAGAAATGGCAAACCAGATGCTTAGTAATCTGCTTAGAGTTTCAAAGTTAAAGGACACAATTATAACCCAAGTGTTTATAATTTTCAGAAAGAGCCCTTCCCCTTCTGTACTTGGTTGGTGTCTGCAAATTTCGGTTTCTCCTGCCGTTGTTAATATTGGATTGTAAGACTATTAAAAAAATATCTTTTCTGAAATACATGTCCAATGAACACTTTTCCTTTTTTTTCTCAGGTTATAGAAACACTGTCACGACTTTCTCGCACACCTATAGCGCTGGGCACAGGAATCAGGTAAGCTCATTTCTCTGTGGTTCATGTGTTCTATTCCTTCAATGTGATAGTTATTTATGGAATGGTTACTGTTTGTAAAACACTTTGCATGCAGGAGCCACATCTCATTCATGCATGTACAGTGCCTGATGTATAAGTGCCTAATATACATTTGAAATTAATGAGCAACTAAGAACTTGTAAAGTTGAATAATACCCATTGGTTAAACATTCTCAGTTCACTGCTGACTGTTACTGATAGGGTACTTTGTTTTCTTAACTTCTTCCAACATAGCATTTCATTACATATAATTCATCAAAACAAACACAAATGCTTAAGTAAATAAATACTTGATATACATGTACTTCCTATAGTCCATAACAGTAACTTACAACTTTAAGAGTTTAAAAAGTAATCTGACAAGTATAAAATGATATGTGTACAAGGACGTGAGATGAAGGATTGGTACTAAATGAAAAGCTTGGAAGTAAATTGGTTAAATGAATTATGACATCTCCGTGCGATGGAGTATTATGCAGTCAGTAAGCATGGAAATAAATGTAGACATGTATGTCATGTTGGGCTTTTCCTGTTTAAAATACTACATACTCAAGTTAGATCAGTCAGAAGTTTGTATTTTTAGTAACATGAGAAATACAGAGAAACAGTTTCAACAGCCACCCAGCGAGGCTGCATGAGAATCGAATGGATTTCATTTTTTATCTTGTTTCCTCAGAGCTCCATACTTTAGTCTCCAGCCATTATGGGGTTCAGTGGTGCTATGTCTCTCCCTCTGTTGTCCCTTTTTGTGTCCAGCTCACATTCAGATTTTCAGGGAGAGGACATAAGCACCTCTTAGGGGACTGATTGGCAGTGGCCAGGCAGCCCATTGGAAACAAATCACAGTGACCCCAAGAAGGATCCTCTGCAGACTGGTTCTTGGAAATGGGCTATGAATTTGGCAGCTTTCTACAGAAGTCCTCTCTAAGTTGGATACGTGTTCAGCACCTTAAAATTTGCTCTATGCGATTCATCTTTCCATATTAATATATATATAGTATGTTATTTGTAAACAGATTTTGAAATAGCCTGATTCTATTTTTATGTTATTTATGTATTTTTGGTTCTGAAAGGATATAAGGATATTTTGGCTCTGAGAGGACAGAAGGTTTTTTCCTTTTTAATTATTCTTATCTATATTTCCAAATTTTTCTGTAATGGGCTTGCATTGGTTTAAAAGCATAATCAAATGTGCCTGAATTTATTTAAGAAAGAAAAAAATGATTTTGAAACTTTGGCATTTCTCAACACATTTTAATTTATTTGAGAAATGTAAGTTCCTTAAATGTCTTAAGTATTCAATTAATCCATAAATTAATATGAAAATGTGCTTTTCAGTGTGTCAAATATAATTATTTAGTAATTACTTAGCGCTCATTTATTATTTTGACCCTCTTGTTTTTATGAAACATGACATGCTGCCTGCATGTAAAGAGAGTAAAACTGGCACAATAGTATAATTATGATTGTGTTAGATATGCATTATGTTGGGGTTAGGAAAAAAGTGCATAGTACATTAGGCCAAAAAGCCAATGGCCAGAAATAGGGGATACATTAAAATGCTTTTCTTTTAATAGGGAACAAAGAAAACCTCCTACTCTTCCCTAAGGCCTAGGGTTCACTCATTTGTCCAATAAGTGAAAATAAAAAATACAACTTAAATATCTTGAAGTCCACATAGAATAGTTCTGCCAGAATCAATAATCGTAGATGAAGGGCACGGATATTTTGGTCTTCTAATAATTTTTATCTCATTTAGTGGGCTGAGTAATGCAGGGATGATTGTTACCAAACCATTTGTCGGACAGATCAGATTCCATAAGTGGAGAGAGACGGTGCTGAAGGCAGGGGCGTTGGGGGGGCTGTGGGCTCTCTGAGCTGCGGAGCTGCAAAACCTGCAGGGAAGCGGCCCGTGGCAGAGCATGTGAGCCTGTCCACAGCTGCTCAGGTGATGGTGGTGACCACTGGTAATTGCTACAGCTAATTTGGGGTAGCAGGTGCCACAGTGTCCCTGGGGGACCCCATGCACTGCCACAAGACAGGCACTTTGGGAGAAGCCCAGGCTGTTGTGTTAAACATGATGACTGATCTGACCACTGTGGCAGCAGCTGGGCTCTACATTTAGTGAGAGCTCAATGCCCGGCCTTGTGGCTACTTACTCATCTTGTTTTTTTTCCTCCCTCTCTTTTAGGCCCTTCCCAACTGAAGAGAGCGTTAGTGATGAGGACATCTACAAAGGCCTTCCTGATTTGATAGAGTATGTTGGGCATCTTCAGCAAAATTAAACCACTGCCAATGTTTGGAACCTTTGTGGGTTTTAACCAGGGCTGTTAAAATAGCTTTCCAAAGCGGTATAGTGGCTTAATGATTAAGATGTGTAAGAATCAACCTCAAACTTGTGATAGAAAGCTTCATAAGAAAACAGGCCTTGTTGGGCTTTTAGTTCCTGTTGTGTGCCCCACGCCATGCCAGTCCCTCTGATGAGTCAAGGAACAGATTGCAATGAAGTAAAATTTGGAAGTTTGTCAAAGGCATATTAGAGGTGGTGGGTGAAATTGGAATTAGACCGTGAAGGGAACAGAGATGAAGAAACAGGATCTGCTATGGGAGGTGTAGGGCAGATTGTGCTTTGTAGGTTCAAGGAAAGGCGAGATGAGTGTGGGCTGGAGTTCTTCAGGGAATTTCATTAGATGGTGTTTGTTCTGCACAGAGAATCCTTCTGGGCTTTATTTAGTAGTCAGGAGAGGCAAAAGGCCCTTGCATCTGATTATCTTATGCTGATTGAATGACTTGTGCAGATTACAAATAAATATAAAAAATGATCCCTACTCCTCAAGGAACTGATGACAAAGATCAGGCATGTTTGCAAAGAATTATCGTAAGAAATTGATTATGCTCCAAAAGGGATGCAGGTTCTGTGGAAATTCTTCCATTCATCAATCCCAGTGTACCAGCACACCAAGCTTGTTCTCACTGTAGAACCTTTGCTCGTTCTGCCCTTACGGCTGACCCTTCACCGTTCCAGCCTTTGCTCGGGTGTCTCTCCATGGAGTGGCCTTCCTGACTACCCTCCCTAAAGTGCTGCCAGCCCCTCACCTTGCTCTCCATCTTTATGGCACTCACTCCTGCCTGAGACCATCTCTGACTGCTTCATTTATTCTCCATCTGCTCATTAGAAGGTCAGCTTTGTGAGGCTAGGGACTTTACCTTGTTCTTGGCTGTCTTCCTAGAACTTTACCTAGCATCTGGTGTATAGTAGGTCCTCAGTAACTATTTGTTTTCTGAATGATTAAGCAAAATTGCATCAAGCATCGCCTCTCCTGTTTGCCGGCATTCTGCTTCAGGCCTGAGCTGTCTGGTCAGCTCAAACAGGCTTGTTCAGTGCCTGTTTCTGTGCTAACCGTGTTACACGCATTATCTCGTGTGCTATCCTAACCTCAACATGATGACGTTGATCTTATTATCCCAACTTATGAAGGAGAAAACTGAATTGTGGAAAGCTGAGAAACTTACTGGAAGTCATATAGTTAGCCAGCTTTAGTCTTCGGGTTGGAACCCAGACAGCTCTTACTCCAGGGCTGGGGTCCTTCCTCATAGCATGGACCCCTGGAAGCACCCTGAGCTGCCCCCTCCCTGAGAACTTCCAGTAGAAGAGCAGAGGAGAATGCTGACAGGTTGGCCAGCAGCTTATCCCAGAACAGGTGGCACCTGGTGGATGGGCCTTGAAGTTTTATGTTTTAAAATGTGGATTAAAGGGGTGTGTGTGTGTGTGTGTGTGTGTTTCTTTTTCTTTCTTTCTTTTTTTTTTTTTTTAGCTCTTCTTAAAACCTCCAAGAGCTCACTGATCTTGAGTAAGATTATTGGTGATCAGTTTTCTCACTGAATTGGCTGCAGTCATCATAAAACTATAAGGTTATTGGTAATATAACCAAATCCTTTGAAATATTAGGAAGAATATGTTATTTCTTGGGGCACCTGGGTGGCTCTGTTGGTTAAGTATCAGACTCTTGATTTCTGCTCAGGTCATGATCTCAGGATTGTGAGATCGAGCCCCGTGTCAGGCTCGATGCTCAGTATGGTATCTGCTTGAGATGGTCTCTCTCTCCCTCTTCCCCTCCTCCTATTCGCAGTTCCCCCCCCCAAATAAAATAAAATCTTTAAAAAAGAATATATTATTTCTAGAGCTATTATGTTCTTTTTTTAAGCCCCACCAATTGTCACTTACACCTACTAACTTTCTAAGCCTCCCCTCCTCTTGTTGTGTTGATGTCAGGATAAACCCTGTGAGGATGCACCCCTAGCCAAGTTTGGAAAAATTGGGGCTCCTGACCCATCTGCTCTGAGACACCAGCTCATGCTCTGGGAGATGCAGCCTGCTTCAACTGTCCATCTGGTGGTGGAAGGTCCAAATGTGGTGTTATTCCTACGAGTGCTTGCCTGTGATTTTCAGTCTTAGCTTTGTTATGATCTCTATGGGCTCATATCCTTAAGTCTGACTTTGGGGTTGAAATCACCCCAAGGAAAGCCCTTGGAACCAACACTGGCCTCCCTACTGCAGAGGGAATCATTCTGTTCTCACGTGGAGAGAAACCGAGAATGGAACAGAGAGGGTGTGAGATGGGTAACCTGCACAGTATCTGCTTTTTCTACTTTTATCATCAGGGTGTTCATAACAGCCATAAATAGATGACCTGGACACAGGAAAAGTAATATAGATTATTGTTAATTTGTTGGCCATTTGAAGAATCACAGCCATCCTTCCCCACTCCCCTACCACCTGCTCATTTTATGCAGGTCAGGAATTCTTTTTTTTTTTTTTAATATTTTATTTATTCATTTGACAGAGAGATAGAGATCACAAGTAGGCAGAGTGACACACAGAGGGAGAGGGAGAAGCAGGCTCTCGCCAAGCAGGGAGCCCAAAGTGGGACTCGATCCCAGGACCCCGAGATCATGACCTGAGCCAAAGGCAGTGACTTAACCGACTGAGCCACCCAGGCGCCCAGGTCAGGAATTCTTGACAAAACTGTTAGCAAGAAAATCTGCCTTAGTATGGGATTGAATAACAAAATCCAAAGCATTTTAGCGCAATCTTGCGTGTGTGTGTGTGTGTGTGTGTGTGTGTACATGTGCATCCATACACACATGTATGTGTGTCACTCCTGCAATTCTTCTTTAAAAACTTTTTTCCAGTGTTATTGAGAAGTAATTGACCTATATCCTTGTGTAAGTTTAAGGAGTATCACATGATATTTTATATACATATATTGTGAAATGATTACCACAATAGGGTCAGCTAACATCTATCCATCTGGTATAGATACAACTAGAAGAGAAGAAAGAAGAAAAGGGTAAAAAAAAATTCTTCTCATGATGAGAACTCTTAAGGTTTACTGTTTTAGCGATGATCCTGTATACTAGGGAGCAGTGTTGGCTGTGGACTTCATGTTGTACATTCTATCCCTAGTCCATATTTACCGGATTGATGCAAGTTTGTACCTTTTAACTACCTTCCTCCAATTATCCCTACCCCCTCCTCCATCTCTGAGCTCCTCAAGTCTGACCTCTTTTACAGTGAGGTTTCTTCTTGTTCTTGTCTGTTTTTTGGGTTTTTGTTTTTGTTTTTTGATTCCACGTATAAGTCAGATCATACAACATTTGTGTTTCTTGGTCTTATTTCACTCAGCATAATGCCTTTATGGTCCAACCATGTTTTTGCAATTGGTAGAATTTCCTCACTTTTTTATGCTGAATCATATTCCATTGTGTGTGTGTGTGTGTGTATATATATATATACAACTTCTTTTTATACGTAGATATATATACACACACACATGTATATGCAACTTGTTTATGCATTCATCTATCAGTGGACATTTAGGCTTTGTCCACGTCTTGGTTATTGCAAATCATGCTGCTCTGAATATGAGGGTGCAGACTTCATTTGGAGTTCATGTTTTTGTTTCCTTTGGATATATTCCCAGAAATGGGATTCCTGATCATATGGTATTTCTGTTTTTAATTTTTGAGGTACTGCCATACTGTTTTCCACAGTGGCTGCACCCATATATAGTCCCACCAGCAGTGTGTGAAGTGTCCCTTTTCTCCACATCCTCGCCAGGATTTAATCTCTTGTCTTTTGATGCTGGCCATTCTAACCGGTATGGGGTGATACTTCATGTGGTTTCAAGTTGCATTTTCTTAATGACTAGTGATGCTGAACATCATCTCATGTACCCGTTGGCCCTTTATATGTCTTCCTGGGAGATATGTCTATTCAGCTCCTTTGCCCATTTTGAAATTGGGTTGTTCTGTGGTGGTTGTATGAGTTGTCTTAGTTCTTTATACATTTTGGATAACTTCTCAGATAGATGGTTTGTAAACATTTTTTCCCATTCTTTACGTTTTCTTTTGACTTTGTTGCTGGTTTCTTTTGCTGTGCAGAAACTTTCTAGTTTGATGCAGTCCCACTTGTTTATTTTTTATCCTGTTGCTTGTGCTTTAGGTGTCCTACCTCCTACAATGGTAAAAGAAAAATCTGTATGTATTCAAACAGCTTGTACCTCTACCCTCAAGGGAAATAGTCAAAAACAACATTTCAGCAAGATGAGGTGTCTTTTCGGGGGGTGGGGGTGGTGGTCAACGACCATGGAGCTGAGATTAGGAGTAGCAGGAAATGGATTTCACAGCCTAGCTTCTTGTTGAACAGGATCCCTTCTGATGCAGAGCCTGTTCCTTCATCATTTCTTTTTTTTTTTTTAAGATTTTATTTATTTGACAGAGAGATCACAAGTAGCCAGAGAAGCAGGCAGAGAGGGAGGAGGAAGCAGGCTCCCCGCTGAGCAGGGAGCCTGATGCAGGGCTTGATCCCAAGACCCTGAGATCATGCCCTGAGCCAAAGGCAGAGGCTTTAACCCATTGAGCCCCCCGGGTGACCCTCCTTCATCATTTCTTATCTCCACTCCCTCATGGACTCATCAAACCTTGCTGTCCTTTGATGTGTCATCAAAAGTATTCACACTGGTTCAACTCCCCCCACCACGTTCTCTGGTTGGATTGCCTGCCTAAACCCTTCAGTATGGAAATTCTGGAATTACCTAATGACTTGGATTCTGCCCAGTTTTACTGAGTAGGAAGCCGAATGCCATCCTTTATCCCCTCTCCCTAATTCTAACTGGTCACCGAGTCTGGTTGACCACACCTGACACAGTCTCTGAAGTTTCTTTGTTTCTCTCATCTGCCTTCAGTCTATTTATGGCTCTCAATATCTCTTACCCACAGGGTTTCATTTCTGGGCTTACTGTCTTCTAGTTGCCTCTATTCTGCCCTCATATAAAACCCCTCTTGCATCCCAAATGCCCATGGAAGGTTGGCACTTACAGGGTGTATTGCCTCTCACAGGTTGGTTTTGGCTTTTCCTTCTGGGGTTCACATTCACTTACCTGAATGGGATACCACTCTTGACATTGCTGGGCTCTTCAGACCTTCTGCTTCTGCATGTGTTTTGGTATCCTTTGTCTGGAAAGTTCTTACCCCTTTTTCACAAGTATGTGTCACCTCTGACAGCAGAAACTGTGTCTGCCTCATCTGCAGCCATATCTCTTGGAACATAGTAGTATTCAATTAGCAAATACGTATTGAATAAATTGATAAATTTGTGATCCAGTTCAGATGTAGTATCTGTTGTCACAAGCCTTCCCTGACTTCTTTAGCCAGAGTTACTCTTTTCCTTCGCTCCTACACCTGTATTCATCTGCTCTGTTGCATACTTCTAAAATTATGTGTTGGCATGCTGTGCTCCACACTAGACTATGGGAGCGTCCTCGGATCTTCTTGAACTGTGCATTCTTAGTACTGAAAAGTCTGGACCTCAGTAGGTTCTTAGTAAATGTCTGCTGGGTGAGTGGATGGGTGGACAGCTAACCCTAAGACAAATTTTTCTCAGAGCAGAGTTCTCTGAAACGTTTGTTACCACGAGATCACTCTCTCTTAAGGCACCTTTCTTTCTTCTGGGTGTTTGAAAGAGTTCATTCCTGTCAAAGGCTTTCAAATAATCCTTGATGACAAACATAGACAACCTGGTGATTGAGCCTACTTTGAAAAATGATCCAAGTTGTAGAGTGACATTTACAGTTTACAGTGTTCTTATTTTTGTGCATGTCAGTTTATAATGTTCTATCTGCATAGGCCCAAGAAAGATAAGGGCTGGTAGGATTGAAGGAGTTGAATTTCTTTTTCTGAGAAATATTAATGCTTCTAACATGTCTAAATTTACTAATCTTAATTCTTTGGGATTACTAGTAATAGAGTCTATAGAAGTCTTGAATTGAAAGGAGAAACTTGAGGAGTAGTAACAGAACTTTAGATAGGTGGAACCAGCTATTTCTACTTGGACTGAATGGGTTTATGATATCATATGAAGGGTTTAGGAAAGGTGCATCGGTCAGTCACTATGTATGTGCTCATTGGAACTTTAAAAATAGTGATGGTTTTCAACTGTCAGGAGGCCAGCAGATTTCAAATGGTATTTAAAAATGCCTTGTGGGCTTGGGACCATTTCTTTAAACAGTACAAACACAATGATACTAGCAGAATCTGGTTAAGCAGGGGACCTGTGGAGACCCTCTGGGTGGGAAGGAGCATGGTTGGAAAACCACGGCTTTAGATATATTGGCAGTAAAAACCCTGCAGAAACTGTTGTTCTTAAAAGACACATTTATGAGCTAGGAGATTCTTCCCAGCTTCTCTGTCTTTCCCATATTAGACCATTAATACAGGTGATCAACCTCAGGCCTCAAAATAGGAAAAATAGGGGCAGTAGGATAGAGTGATTAGAACACTTAGAATGTAAGGCAGACCCCATTTTAAATCTGGATCTGGCATGGACAAGCTGTGTTTTCACAAGCAAGTCAAATAAATAACCTTTAGTTCTCTCAACTGCCTTATCTCTGCAGTGGATTAAATAATAATGCCTACTTGAGAACACAGTGGATACTGGGCATGGGCCATCTACCTGAGATCTTGCACACACAGTGATCATTTCTGTGCATATACATAGCAAATACCCAGTGAATGTTAGCTGTCACTGCCATCCTTGGTGGACTCTGTTTTTGGGCAGTGTTCTCATTAGGAGGGAGAAGAGAAGGCTGTAGTGTAGAGCCTTTTGACTCTTCAATGAATCCGGTTATATTTCCTCTCTGGATTTTCTACTAGGCTGCATGTAGCTACTGCATTTACTGCATAATAGAAAATGACCTGACTATCATACTTTTGTTTCAGTGAAACGCACATGGAAGATGAAGAGGGTCTCTATGACTGTGTTTATGGGGAAGACGAAGGTGGAGAAGTCTACGAGGACCTAATGAAAGCTGAGGAAGCACATCAACCCGTAGGCTCCCACTTGCCTTCTCTTTCGAGTCACTTTGAGTGTTTTATAGGACAGCGATTCCTTGCAAGACTGATTCATATAATTGTTTATGTAACTTCTGGTGGAATAGTTTTTTGTTTTCTTTTTACCGTTGCTAGCTTTTAACTGTATCATCATGACTTACTGCATTTGGAAACACATGGACATGGCATTTTGCAGTTCAAAACAACCATAGTGAATCTCTGATCTCGTCCTTTAATTTTCCTCATAAGGAAAGCAAGTCTGAGAGAGAAATGACAGGCCATGCAGCTAAATAGTGACCGAGTGGCAACAGAACATAGTTCCAGAGAATCACAAAATTACGTTACCATGAAAGGAAGTCTTTTCTTGCAAAGCAATTTGGTCTTCTTTAAATTTGGTGTAGCATTAAATATATGTTGAAAGAATATTTCTTCATGTTTGTTAAGGGTGTTAAGAAGTCTTTTTTTCTTTTGTTTCACTGAAGGGCTGCTAGAGTTTTTACTGTTTTGTAAACTTAGTTTCAGATATCATCATCGTCAGTGTGTGCCCCCAAAGGTTTATGCCATTAAAATATCTAAAACATTCAGAAAGAATTACTTTGAATTTTTTTCTCACCTGTAATTTGAAAAAAAAAAACAACTGATCAGTTGCCTAGATTTTTATTAGCGTAGTCTTTTTTTTTTTTTTTTTTAATACAAAAGCCTTTCTTCATCAGCTGGGTGGTGGTGTAGGTTTTTTTTAGTGCTTGGATGAATTTCCTCAGCTCTCTTTATGGTCTTGCCTTTAATAAAGGCTGGAGGCTTGTCCAGTGCCCCAGATAGGGAGCAGTGGCTTCCATGGAGGGAAACAACATACCTGGACTGTGTTTGGTAAACGTAATGAATGCGCTATAACCCACTGTGCGAGCTGACAGACTGCCCGTGGCAGGATATTGAGTACTTTTAGGTGACAGAATATCATCTGTATCTCCTAGAATTATCATCTGCTTTGGGGACCAGCAAAGTCTTCAATGTGTCTCCCAGGGGCAGTTCTTCATTCATTTGGCAGTGCTGGGTTGTTTACTGGGGAGAGGGTTAACGGTAATGATCATTTAAATGGGTAGGGTTCTTCTTGTATACTCCTAGGGTGCTGTGTGCTTTACCAGGTTATCTCATTTACAGTTCCCTGGGGTTAGAACTACAGTTCTCTCTGTGTTGTTGGTGAGAAAACTGAGACACAGAGAAAATAGGTAACTTCTTCATAATAACACCCTAATAACAGAAAAACTGAGATTCGAATCCAATTCTGCCTGATCCCCAAGCCTTTGATCTTCATGTTATGCTGTAATACCTCTAGTCTTAACACTAGTAGGTGAGCCAAACACCAAGAGGTTCACTCTTTAAAAAGTATTTTAAGGTTTTTATTTATTAAATATCCTTTTGTTATTTTGTAAGTGTTTCTACAGCACTTGTGAAGTATGCTGTACATTACGAAAACTGTATTACACCATGTGCGATGTTTCCAGATTCAATAATGAAATAGATGAAATAATGAAAGAGATGTTTTCAATATAAAAAGTGTCTATACTCAGAAGTTTTTAATTATTTAAAACTCTCATTTACATGGTTCAAATTTTTAAGAACAGATACTTTATAAATGCAATAAATGTATCTTTCAGTTATGTCTTTTGTTAGAATGAAAAACCTAAGAAAGTCAGAGATTTTGAATGCTTTCTATTGACTACCAGAGAAATTAGCACATGTTTGATTAAATAATTTTTTGATAATTCTAATTGTAGAAATGTCCAGAAAATGATGTACGAAGTTGTTGCCTAGCAGAAATTAAGCAGACAGAAGAAAAATACACAGAAACATTGGAATCAATAGAAAAAGTAAGTTATCAGGTATTATTTTTGATGCCTAAGTATGGCACTTTATAGTTACACAGAAGACTCACTGTGTCTACTGTGTGTGTTTTCTATGTTTCAGTAGAACTTGGATTTAAAGATCTCAAAGCATATTCAATTCCACAACTAACTACTGATTTCTTAGTATCAGAATGGTGCGGTGTTAGAGGCCAAGGATATAGTAGGAAACACAGTAAAACTCTGGTTCTCATGATACTTTCTCTCCCATGAGAGGGTTTATAATTTAAGCAAATAAGTATGCCAGGTGGGGACAAATTCTCTGAAGAAAAATCAGGGAAAGAGGACAGAAAATGATGGGGGTGGGTTGGTTTTATTTTATGTCAAGTGGTAATGGAAGGTCTGTGGTAGGATCACATTGAAGCAGACAGCTGAGGAATTGAGGGAGCAAGCCGTGCCAACAACCCAGAGATGACAGTTCCTGGGAGAGGGGTCCTCAGATGAGACCGTGTTCCGTGTGTTTCAAGAAGGGCAGTAGCTAGCCCAGGTGGCTGAAGCAGCATGAGAGAAGAGAAGCAGTGAGGCGGAGAGCTTGTGAGCCATGGCACCTATAGGGGCATAGAGAACACCAGCTCAGAGCTGGAGTGTGTGAGTAGAAGAAGGGACATGATCTAATGTAAGTTTTTCACAGCTCATTCTCACTTTTTGGGAGAAAAGTTAGAAGGCTATTGACAGAACATGATAGTATTTGTAGAGCTGGTGAGGAATGGTCAGATTCTGAATGAATTTTGCAAGTAGAGTCAAGTGGATTACATGATGAATTAAGTGAAGGATGTCTGAGAAAGAAAGCAATCAGGAATGCTAGGTTTATGGCATGAATAACTGCCTGAGTGGTGAGGATTGTCACTGAGAGGAGGAGGACAGGTTTGGGAATCATGAGTCTGTTGGGACATACTAAATTTGTAATACCTCTCAGCTTCCAAGGGGCTGTGCTGAGGAGAGAGTTAGATATATGAGGCTGGCATTAAGGGGAAAAGTTGAACTGACAAATACATTAGGCTGTTACCATGATGCAATGGAATCTATAAGGCCATGGTACTGAATGAATTCACCTAGGGAATGAATGTTGATAGAGGAGAGGTTTGAGGCCTGGCAACTTCCACATTTAGAGGTCAGGAAAATGAGAACCAGGAGAAAGTTTTAGACATTTAGGAAAATAGCTGAAGGTGTGGAACAGTTGTTTGAGAGGGGAGTTGGAATAAATTGACTAGGGAAATGTAGTAGGATTATGCAGTATCACATGCTCTGTTCTAGACTATCAATCTGTTCATGTTTAACTTCTTAGGTCCATGCACAGCATGTATAGCAAGTTAGATTTAATCAGGGTTTTTCTTCTTCCAGAAAAGCGCAGTGGAAGAGGAGAGTAGAGGGTACGTGTATATGCAGGGAAGTGATTCTGATGATGGTTTATGGAGTGTAAACTGTGTAGGAAGGGAAGTGAGGACATGAGAGACACAGGATGTTCAGCGGATTGGCAGATCCAGTGGTGCTGAAGAATTCCTTGGAGGAATGAGCTGACAAGGTAGCGGACAGCGGTCAGAGAGTTGATTGCTTGAAAATATGCCTTGAAGTTGTTGATGAGGTCTTGGGATGTGGCCACTAAAGTGGGGAGCTGAGCTGGGATGGCACACAAGATTACTGGAAGTCAAGGAACTGAAAAGACAGGCTATTGGAAGGGTCATATGCACAGATACTGAGATTGCCAGAAATGAACATTGGAGTGGTAATGGAAAGCAATATGGCGGGCCAAAGACTAAAATTCTCAAAGAATGAAGGGGATGAGCCATAAATTTCACAAGTAATTGATCTCAGAGCTCTAGAATCTCTACAAGGCATTTGAGGGATATATTGTATCAGTCCTGTATCTCCAAAATGTTGCCTTTTTTTCCCCCCAATTCAGCCAATAGTGTTCTTTTTTTCCCCTTACATTCAGAAGTATTTATTGCTGAAAACTTTTAGTCTTTACTTTAAATGTGTTAACTTGTATTATGTCTTTATATCTCTATTCAAGTATAAAGTCCTTAAGATAGAGAAAAGAGTTTCTCCTTTTTTTTTTGGTATTCACTATATGGGTAAACAATTGACTTTCAATAAATATTATTTGTTGATGAAAAACTGTTAGGGTAGGTTGTGGTTAATTATTACTTCTCTGTTCTATCCTTGTAGTATTTCATGGCACCACTAAAAAGATTTCTGACAGCAGCAGAATTTGATTCAGTATTCATCAACATTCCTGTAAGTAAAAAGATGCTAGCTAAAATTATATTATAAATGATATATATAATACATATAAATTATATATATGTTATAATATATATACATTATACAACTTATAATTGTGTTATAAATTCTATAAAATCCCTATCTTCCTGTTGGCTTCCAGATTCCTATTTTAATATTTTCCTGTATTCTTTAGGAATTTTAACTCTATTTTTTGCTTCCTGAGTTCTTATATCCTGATTTGCCAGAGATAAAGGATATGTCATATCTTCAACCAAAGTCAGTTGAGGTGCAAGCTGAACACGCATGGATAAGATTCAGATTAACTGCTTGTCAGGAAGAGGTAGTCTGAGTCAAGGAATCCTGGTGCCACTGTCAGTCTGTCATGTGGGAGCCTCCTAATGCCTCACTCTGCTCTCTTGCTACTCCAGCCCTTCAACCCTGTCCTATAATCACTGTCCTGAGGGCATCACTCTGGTCTGTGGTCCTTTCTTCCTCCGATTCCAGCTGTACTAACCTTAACTCCCATTTCTGAAATACACTATCTCCTTATGATATAAGAATCCACTTTAGTGGTTCGAGGTGAGGAGCTTTTTTTCATATTTATATAAGCATTTTGAATTTCAGATCCCCTTAGAATTATAATCTTAAAGGATAGTTTCCTGGAAGCATTGAAACAAACCAAACGCTGTGCCAAGCGAGGTCATACTTGGCAAGGTTCAAGTTCCTAAACCTCTCAAACTGGCTTTGGTTTTAATAGATAGCTCGTGGATATACTATATAAATTTTGTGCACAAGCTTGCTTGTTTTACCTGAAAGTTCCCTACTATTTTGGTTCTCTTCTGTTCAGTGTCGATGTGCATCAGTCAGTTAGCGGTTATTGTCTTTGTCCTTGATTTTGACCAGATGTTAGCAATTATTGTCCAATGAAGATACTCTCATTGATTCGTAGCATAGCAGGAAGAAAGATGTCACGATAACAGGTGAACGTTTAGCATAAAGCACACCACACATTCTAGGAGGATGAGGATCTTGACCCACCTTTCTGCTGTCACTGGAACACAGGGCACATTTACGGTCCTTAATCTTATGGCTTTAACATGCTCTTCAGCAAACGGACAGGGCCAACACATTCCTGTTTCCTTCCCACCCTGCTAAGGAAAGAGCTTGCTGTGAAGTCAATGTGTGCATCAAGGAACGGGGCAGGGATAATGGGTGAACTGGCACCTTGATTCGAATTTCCTCATTTCCTGGCTGTGACGTGTATTTACTGACTGACTGAAAATTACTTGCTTATCAGGAAAAAAGTGAAATTCTGACTTCTGAGTTGCTCTAGTAAACTGCCTAGTACAATTTATCTGTTCTTTATTTATGCCATTAGTTGTCTGGTTTCAAGTAATTTAGTGTGATTATTGTTAGCCCTACACCGGGACACCACTAATTGACCAAAGTGCGAATCTACATTTTTATGTCCCAAGGACGTGAATCATTACTTTATTCCGTCAATAAAACATTAAGCACTTGGATAGTTTTATTTAAAAAATTAGTGATTATAATGAAAATGAGCTGTACATATTTTTATACAAGGAATAAATTACCCTTTAATAAGTAGTGAGATAGTTTTTTTCTCCCCACGGGACAGTGACAATTCAAGTCTGATCTGAAACTACTGTCTTCTATGCACTTGGCCTCTTGGTCTCGCCCTCCTCTTCCCTCCCCTTCTCTCCTCCCTTCCCCTCCTCCACTTCCTCCTCTCTTTATCTGTGGTAGCAGGTTTCTATATTGAGGGCATTCAGCATATCCTTGAATAACAAGTCTAGCGATATGGATTTTCAGTCGGGGTGATTTTTTTGGGGGGGGGTCCTGATTTATAATTTCCTTTGACGTGTTTTTTTTTTTCTTTCCTAAGGAACTTGTAAAAGTTCATCGGAACCTAATGCAAGAGATTCATGATTCCATTGTAAATAAAAATGACCAGAACTTGTATCAAGTTTTTATTAACTACAAGGAAAGGTAACTTTGAAATGTTGTGGCTATCAGTTTGTGATTATATTGAGGGTTAGTATTAAAAGTGCTCATAAATAGCTACTGCTGTCCTTTAAGGTACTGCCTGGGTAATAATTAGAACATGGGACAGTTGATCTCAGGGTAGTAGTTTGAGCTCTGTATGTGTATCAAGAAAAAGGAAAAAAACAAAAACAAGGATCTAGAGTTTTGCAGAGTAAGTCAGAAGGTTCAGGTTCTTTATCAGACCCTTTACCCCTGAGTTCTGTAGTTTTCAGGAAGTCATTTTAATTCTCTGAGACTCCTTCTCTCCATCTGTAAATGTTAGGGGTAGATTAGCTGATGCCCTGTGCTTGTCCCCACTCCCTTAGTTTATAATTCTTTAAGGCAGTTTCCCTTGCTAAGTTTGGGAGAAGAAAAAATAAACCCTTCTGAACAACTCATGTGAGTTAAAGTACCAAGAAATTCCACTTAAAATGTCATTCTCTTTTTAAATCAAGCACTTGCAGTTCCTAGTGCTAAGAAGTGGCTAATGAATTGCTTTGCATCAACAACAGTTGAATAAACATGAACTCATTAGTAGTCCCCCCCCTCCAATGGAGAATTAAAAGAATCAATAAATTACCCAAGCTTTTTGTAAAATGTCTGTATTACTCCACAGGTCCCCATCCTGACGAGGCCTCAGACTCTGTGCGGTACGAATTCTCTTCCATCCTGCACCGTTCAGGCCTCTCATTCATTCCCAATTTTCAGATAATGTGTTTTCCTTACTTAAAAAACAGGAAAGAACAAGAGGTTTATAAATGAGTGGAGTCATGAGTAGTGATTAAATAAAATTGTAGTATAAAGTAAAACTGTTTTTGAGTGTGCATAAACAGAAGTTTATCTTTAATAGGAACATAAACAAATTTTTAATTTTGTTTTTGTGACATTCATGTGTACTCCAAGTTAACAGTCATTAAGCCAGTTTGTAAAATCTACCTGCTATAAAAATGTAGGTGGAATTAATCCCATTCAAATTTGGAAATAAAAATCGGCTCTTTTAATAGCATAATATGAGTGACCCTTATTCTGTGATTCTACCCGTGGTGTGTGTGTTTAAAAGAAATGAGAAGCAGAGGTTTGGAGAGATGACAAGTAGGTTGCCCGGGGTCATGTAGGTAGTTAGAGACACAGGGCTGGTGAGATTTGCTCTGATTCTCCCCAACTGTGGCTGTGAATAGATGGGAATTCTGCCTCTTCCCCTTCCACTTTATTCTGGCTTTTTTGTCCTACAAATCTCTCTTCTTTTTCCCTTTCAGGTTGGTTATTTATGGGCAGTACTGCAGTGGAGTGGAGTTGGCCATCTCTAGTTTAGACAACATTTCTAAGACAAAAGAAGATGTAAAACTGAAATTAGAGGTACCTGTCTATTTTTTGTTTATGAAATTAAGATAAACCTCAAAGCAAGGGGAGGGAGATGGCAGACAGGCAAAATGGGTGAGGGAGACAGGGAGGGACAGCCTTCCAGTTATGGGGTAAATAAGTCATGGAAACACAAGGCACAGCATAAGGAATGCAGTCAGTGATATTGTAATAGTGATGTAAGGAGACAGATGGCAGCCACGCTTGTGGTGAGCACAGCATCATGAAGAAACTTATCAAATTGCTAAGTTGTACACCTGAAACTAAGGAGACATTGTCAACCATACCCCAAAAAAGACTAAGAACAAGAGCAGATAATATTCCTTTTTGAGATCAGTGCAATAGTAAATTTCCCCATGTATTTTAAATACAATTTCCTGTCAACTATATAAAATATTTTCATAGCTAGCTCTATAGAATAATATGATAGTAATAATATAACAGTAGTAAAATCTACAGCTTATGGTTCTGTTTTACATGCATTATCTCATTAGATCCTTATGACTCTGTGAGATATGTACAATTAATTTTCTTCCCTTATGGATGAGAACACTGAGGTTCAGAGAGATTATGAGTGATATGCCCACGGTCACCTAGGTAGAAGGTACAAGATGAGTAAGATATATGAGAGATAATGTATAAGGAGATTAAAAATGGTTGTTATAAATATAAGACATTTAGGATCAGGAGTATAAAAATGGCATGAATATTGCCTGTAAGAGAGAAGACAAGACAGATGCAAGTAAGATTAAGTCATTGTGTGGCAAGCAGTAATAGGGCTCCATGAGTAAGACTGATCACTTCAGTATGGGTAGAATGTGGGAGATTTCTCTGGAGAGGTAATATTGGAGTTAGGTCACCAAAGAATGGGATGAGTCTTGACAGGTGAGATTCCGTGGAGAGCATTCTGACCGGATGGGTTGGGAAATTTTGAGAAATGGAGAGTAGGCCAGAATAAATAGAGCACATGGTAGCAATGGAAAATAAATCTGGAGATTGTGTTAAGTTTTTGTGGGATTTCTTGTATATCATTTTTTTCCACAGGAAGAGTTTGCACTTTCAAAGAAATTTTGCAAAAGATTATATGTTATATGAATTATTGTCCCAACTATATTATCCATATGTTTAGATTTTCTTAAATGTTGGGTAGAGATACATCATCAACTCTTAAATGGCTGTGTTTGGCTTAGTTCACTCTCACCCTTTGCTGTTTTTGTTCAATTTAGCAGTGAGGTCAGGTGATGAAAGGGAAAAAAGAGGCACATAATTTTCAAATTAGAACTCTTTCATTGTTTTAGCATATTTGGTATGGTTTCATAACTCCTAAAACAGGGAACTGTTGGTTAGAAAGTTTACACGTCAACAGGCTATCAAGTAACCACACTAACTCTCTCTCAGGGATCTTTTCCCCTTACTTACAATCCTCTGATGATGTAGACTTTATGTCAGCTGGTGGCTTGAGTCACCACTAAATAATATCCTGACAACCCTGTTAGTATAAAGGGTTCCCACTCCTCTTGGGAGAATAGAGCCTCAGAAACAGAGCTATGAGCTACCTTGACTCAAAATATGTTGGTAAGATAAAACTTTACAACTTACACAACTAGTTCCTAACAAAGCTACCATTAGAGCAGTTTTTTTAAAATTTTATTTTTGTAATTAATTTTTCTTAGTTGCGAGAGAGAGCGAGAGCACAAGCAGGGAGGAGAGGGAGAAGCAGGCTCCCCGCTGAGCAAGGAGCCCGACGACTTGGGGTTCAATCCCAGGATTCTGGGATCATGACCTGAGTGGAAGGCAGACACTTAACAGAGTGAGCCACCCAAGTGCCCCATAGAGCAGTTTTATTTTTTGTTTTTTTAAACAAAGATCTAAAACTCTGGTTCAAGAGAGGAGTCTACAAGTTGTCAGTCAAACCTCCCTTATTTTCAGCATCATTTGGATGTTCCTTTCCCTTTCTTCAGCATCACTGTCAAAGTCCTGCCTGTGACCTGCTCTGGGGACATAATTTAGAGGATTGATCACTATCTGTCTCAAGGCAAGAGAGAACCTCTGGCTGAGTTTGAAAGGCTCAGGGCAAGGGGCTGCTGGTTGTCCTTTTTTGCCTGAAAAGTCACTACTTCTGACCAGGGCCCTGATTTGCAAGTATTTATCAGACAGTTGCTGTGACATCTCAACAGATACTCTTCGCTGGGACTGTCCTCTGCAACTCCTGACATAATAAAGGGAAAGCTACCCTATTCTCCATGTGTCTGCACCTCCTACATGTCTTCAGTATTTTGTTTTTTTTAAGAGGGCGTGTGTGTGAGTGGTGGGGGGAGGCGGAGGGAGTGGGAGAGAGAGAATCTTTTGTTATTATTATTATTATTATTATTATTATTATTATTTGCCCCAGGGGTACAGGTCTGTGAATCATCAGACTTACACATTTCACAGCATTCACCAAAGCACAAACCCTCCCCAATGTCCATAACCCATCCACCCTATCCCTACCCTCCCACCCCCCAGTAACCCTCAGTTTGTTTTGTGAGATTAGGAGTCTCTTATGGTTTGTCTCCTTCCCCACCCCAACTTGTTTCATTATTTTTCCCTCCCTACCCCCTGCAACCCCCCACCCTACCCCTCAAGTTCCTCATATTAGAGAGATCATATAATAATTGTCTTTCTCTGATTGACTTATTTCGCTCAGCATAATACCCTCTAGTTCCATCCATGTCATTGCAAATGGCAAGATTTCATTTCTTTTGATAGCTGCATAGTATTCCATTGTATATATATATATACCACATCTTCTTTATCCATTCATCTGTTAATGGACATCTGGGTTCTTTCGATAGTTTGGCTATTGTGGACATTGCTGCTATAAACATTCGGGTGCATGTGCCCCTAAGGATCACTACATTTGTATCTTTAGGGTAAATACCCNGTGTCTTTAGGATAAATACCCAGTAGTGCGATTGCTGGGTCGTAGGGTAGCTCCATTTTCAACTTTTTGAGGAATCTCCATACTGTTTTCCAGAGTGGCTGCACCAGTTTGCATTCCCACCAACAGTGTAGGAGGGTTCCCCTTTCTCCGCAACCTCGCCAACATCTGTCATTTCCTGACTTGTTGATTTTAGCCATTCTGACTGGTGTAAGGTGGTATCTCGCTGTGGTTTTAATTTGTATTTCTCTGATGCCGTGTGTGATGTTGAGCACTTTCTCGTGTCTGTTGGCCATTTGGATGTCGTCTTTGGAGAAATGTCTGTTCATGTCTTCTGCCCATTTCTTGACTGGGTTATTTGTTTTATGGGTGTTGAGTTTGAGAAGCTCTTTATAGATTTTGGATACTAGCCCTTTATCTGATATGTCATTTGCAAATATCTTCTCCCATTCTGTCAGTTGTCTTTTGGTTTTGTTGACTGTTTCCTTTGCTGTGCAAAAGCTTTTAATCTTGATGAAGTCCCAATAGTTCATTTTTGCCCTTGCTTCCCTTGCCTTTGGTGAGGTTCCTAGGAAGAAGTTGCTGCGGTTGAGGTCGAAGAGGTTGCTGCCTGTGTTCTCCTCGAGGATTTTGATGGATTCCTTTCTCACATTGAGGTCTTTTATCCATTTTGAGTCTATTTTTGTGTGTGGTGTCAGGAAATGATCCAGTTTCATTTTTCTGCATGTGGCTGACCAGTTTTCCCAACACCATTTGTTGAAGAGACTGTCTTTTTCCCACTGGACATTCTTTCCTGCTTTGTCGAAGATTAGTTGACCATAGAGTTGAGGGTCCATTTTTGGGTTCTCTATTCTGTTCCACTGGTCTATGTGTCTGTTTTTGTGCCAGTACCATACTGTCTTGATGATGACGGCTTTGTAATAGAGCTTGAAATCTGGAATTGTGATGCCGCCAACTTTGCTTTTTTTTTTCAACATTCCTTTGGCTATTCGGGGTCTTTTCTGGTTCCATATAAATTTTAGGATTATTTGTTCCATTTCTTTGAAGTAAATTGCTGGTATTTTGATGGGGATTGCATTAAATGTGTAGATTGCTCTAGGTAGCATAGACATTTTCACAATATTTATTCTACCCATCCATGAGCATGGAATGTTTTTCCACTTCTTTGTGTCTTCCTCAATTTCTTTCATGAGTACTTTATAGTTTTCTGAATACAGATTCTTTGCCTCTTTGGTTAGGTTTATTCCTAGGTATCTTATGGTTTTGGGTGCAATTGTAAATGGGATTGACTCTTTAATTTCTCTTTCTTCTGTTTTGTTGTTGGTATATAGAAATGCAACTGATTTCTGTGCATTGATTTTATATCCTGACACTTGACAGAATTCCTGTATGAGTTCTAGTAGTTTTGGAGTGGAGTCCTTTGGGATTTCCACATAAAGTATCATATCATCTGCAAAGAGTGAGAGTTTGACCTCTTCCTTGCCGATTTGGATGCCTTTTATTTCTTTTTGTTGTCTGATTGCTGAGGCTAGGACTTCTAGTACTATGTTGAATAGCAGTGGTGATAGTGGACAGCCTTGCCGTGTTCCTGACTTTAGGGGAAAAGCTCTCAGTTTTTCTCCATTGAGAATGATATTCGCTGTGGGTTTTTCGTAGATGGCTTTGATGATATTGAGGTATGTACCCTCTATGCCTACACTATGAAGAGTTTTGATTAAGAAAGGGTGCTGTACTTTGTCAAATGCTTTTTCAGCATCTATTGAGAGGATCATATGGTTCTTGTTCTTTCTTTTATTAATGTCTTGTATCACATTGATTGATTTGCGAATGTTAAACCAACCTTGCATCCCAGGAATAAATCCCACTTGGTCGTGGTGAATAATCCTTTTTATGTGCTGCTGGATCCTATTGGCTAGTATTTTGTTGAGGATTTTTGCATCCGTATTCATCAAAGATATTGGTCTGTAATTCTCCTTCTTGATGGGGTCTTTGCCTGGTTTGGGGATCAAGGTAATGCTGGCCTCATAAAAGGAGTTTGGAAGTTTTCCTTCCAATTCTATTTTTTGGAACAGTTTCAGGAGAATAGGTATTAATTCTTCTTTAAATGTTTGGTAGAATTCCCCTGGGAAGCCGTCTGGCCCTGGGCTCTTGTTCGTTGGGAGATTTTTGATGACTGCTTCAATCTCCTTACTGGTGATGGGTCTATTCAGGTCTTCAGTTTCTTCCTGGTTCAGTTTTGGTAGTTTATATTTCTCTAAGAATGCATCCATTTCTTCCAGATTGTCAAATTTGCTGGTGTAGAGTTGCTCATAATATGTTCTTAGAATTGTTTGTATTTCTTTGGTGTTGGTTGTGATCTCTCCTCTTTCATTCATGATTTTATTAATTTGAGTCCTTTCTCTTTTCTTTTGGATAAGTCTGGCCAGGGGTTTATCAATCTTATTAATTCTTTCAAAGAACCAGCTCCTAGTTTCATTGATTTGTTCCACTGTTCTTTTGGTTTCTATTTCATTGATTTCTGCTCTGATCTTTATGATTTCTCTTCTCCTGCTGGGTGTAGCCTTTCTTTGCTGTTCTTTCTCTAGCTTTTGTAGGTGTAGAGTTAGGTTGTGTACTTGAGACCTTTCTTGTTTCTTGAGAAAGGCTTGTATTGCTATATACTTTCCTCTTAGGACTGCTTTTGCTGTATCCCAAAGATTTTGAACAGTTGTGTTTTCATTTTCATTTGTTTCCATGAATTTTTTTAATTCTTCTTTAATTTCCTGGTTGACCCATTCATTCTTGAGTAGGGTGTTCTTCAGCCTCCATGTATTTGAGGTCTTTCCAACTTTCCTTTTGTGGTTGAGTTCTAGTTTCAGAGCATTATGGTCTGAAAATATGCAGGGAATGATCCCAATCTTTTGGTACCTGTTGAGACCTGATTTGTGACCCAGAATATCTGGTCTATTCTGGAGAATGTTCCATGTGCACTAGAGAAGAGTGTATTCTGTTGTTTTGGGATGGAATGTTCTGAATATGTCTGTGATGTCCAGCTGGTCCAGGGTGTCATTTAAAGCCTTTATTTCCTTGTTGATCTTTTGCTTTGATGATCTGTCCATTTCAGTAAGGGGGGTGTTCAAGTCCCCTACTAATATTGTATTCTTGTCAATGTGTTTCTTTGATTTTGTTATTAATTGGTTTATATAATTGGCTGCTCCCATGTTAGGGGCATAGATATTTATGATTGTTAGATCTTCTTGTTGGACAGATCCTTTTAGTATGATATAGTGTCCTTCTTCATCTCTTATGATATTCTTTGCCTTAAAGTCTAGTTTATCTGATATAAGGATTGCCACTCCAGCTTTCTTTTGCTGTCCATTGGCATGGTAAATTGTTTTCCATCCCCTCACTTTAAATCTGGAGGTGTCTTTGCGTGTAAGATGAGTTTCTTGTAGACAGCATATCGATGGGTCTTGTTTTTTTATCCATTCTGATACCCTGTGTCTTTTAGTTGGGGCATTTAGTCCATTTACATTCAGAGTAACTATTGAGAGATATACATTTAGAGCCATTGTATTGCCTGTAAGGTGACTGTTACTGTATATTGTGTTTCTTCCTTTCTGGTCTATGTTTCTTTAAGGTCTCTTTGCTTAGAGGACCCCTTTCAATATTTCCTGTAGGGCTGGCTTGGTGTTTGCAAATTCCTTGAGTTTTTGTTTGTCCTGGAAGATTTTTATCTCTCCTTCTATTTTCAGTGAGAGCCTAGCTGGATATAGTATTCTTGGCTGCAGATTTTTCTCATTTAGTGCTCTGAATACATCATGCCAGCTCTTTCTGGCCTGCCAGGTCTCTGTGGATAGGTCTGCTGACAATCTAATATTTCTACCATTGTATGTTATAGACCTCTTGTCCCGAGCTGCTTTCAGGATTTTCTCTTTGTCACTAAGACTTGTAAGTTTTACTATTAGATGACGGGGTGTGGACCTATTTTTATTGATTTTCAGGGGGGTTCTCTGTGCCTCTTGGATTTTGATGCTTGTTCCCTTCACCACATTAGGGAAATTCTATATTAAGATTTGCTCCAATATACCTTCTGCCCCCCCTTCCTTTTCTGGGATCCCAATTATTCTAATACTGTTTCGTCTTATGGTATCACTTATCTCTCGAATTCTC